>CM023453.1:82832765-83125265 GCA_013339765.2 Haemaphysalis longicornis
TTTCTTAAAAAAGGCCCTACTTTGTACCGCAAACATTAGCGGGGGCGCTAAAGGAAGGGGCGTGCCTTCGCGTAGAGGCGCAAGATCCGTGCCCCTGCAGAATCACGAAAAGAATATCATTGATGTACAAACGCCGTATGTATTATATTGCCTATCACGTCAGCCAATAGTGAAGAAACGTCTGCCAATTTTGAAGAAACCGGTTGCTGTTCCCGCTTGCTGCCGGCCTCAGTGCTCTCCGCCGTGTAGCCCCGCTTCCGCAATCTATGCGAAGCTACTGTACAGGAGTTGTGCATCTCTGCTGAGGGCGGTTGTCCTGCGACTTTTTTAGGGCCCATAGGACGCCTTTCCTAGGAACGATAGTTCCCAGGACATGTCTCAGGAGCCGTTTTTTTCACATTGGAAAACAGATAACTCGACACTAAACTTTTTTACACCCTTTTCCGAAAAGGGTTAAGGGTGTAAAAGGTGAAGTCCGCAGGTTTTGGGTCACCTTTTTCTTGAATCTCAACACCCTTTTTCGTAGCTTTACACCCTTTTTGCGTGAAAAAAAGGGTGTTGACCAACTCAACACCCTTTTTTTGGAAGGTGTTGAAGGGTGTGGACAAGGTTTCAGCTCGTCATTGATTGAGGCCATGCATGCAATATAATTTCAAAAAGACATCCCATTGTACCATAACCAACCTCGTCAAAAATGTTTCAAAAAAAAAAAAAAAAAAAAGCTGCCAAATTCAATAAAAAGCAGCGGCAGCACCGACGTTGAAACAGGGAAAATCATCCGCCCTTGCTTATTACGACATCGACAGAATACACTCCCCCTCCCCCTTTTGTTTTCTACAGCCTTGCACAGAGCACAGCACAACCTTGAACGGTGACATCTGTATCATCATTACGTCGTTCCCTGTTCCTGTTCTGCCCCACCAGCACAATCATAGCCCCCTCTGACAACAGTCATTCTCGTCGCTCAGTGGAGTTATAACGTACTAGCAAGCACAATTTTATTCCATTCTTATTGTTAGCGACCGTAAATATTGTGTACAAATGCAATAAACAGACCACCTAGTTTCTCCTGCAGAAACAACGTTGGAGAACAAGGCAGATATCAAAAGAAAACAAAAGTTGGTGAGGGAGGGGGCATGAAATCGGGCGCTAAATAAACAGACGCCAATAATAATACGATTACTTACACTAGAACACTGCCAAATTTCATTGCGCAGTGTTATCTTACTATCTGCTGCTTTTTTAACGTTCAAATGGAGCGCCAAAAAACTCAGTTCGGGTTTTGTGTTTGTAAACTTTAAAATCTAAGCTTCTTTATTATATTAAACACAAAAAATAATAAGTTACTGTTATATTCAGTAAAAGAGGCAATTATTTATTGTTGTCTTTAATTTGTTTACGGAACCCCTGCCAATGGCCGACACCCTGAGTACGGCGTGCGGCGGCGCGGCGGCCGCGTACGTCCGTACCAACAGTTACCTCGTCGCCCCGTGACCCGTCTGGCGTCGATTGTGATCTGTGGTGTGCCGTCGTGCCGTTAAACAAGCGCAGTTGTTAATTATTAGGTTAATTGGGTCCCTCGTCATTTTCGGTTATGGCTGTCGTGTTAGACTTCGCGGAAGAAGTATTTGAGAACAACTTTGCCACCTGAAGACGGCTAATTTAGTTTGGCGCTTGCCCCTGAACGTCGCCCGCTCTTCTGCGTCGTTTCCTGCCAGGTAAGCTGTCGCTGTATCGTCACATTTGCCGCCTTTCTTGTCACTGGATGTCGTTTGCAGCTATCATCGCCGCTTTAAGGATTCGTTAACAGGAGCACGCGTGTGTGAATTGTTTAAGTGAACTGGCTAGGTTGAACCTAGAGGGCTCGTCTCTAGAAAGGCGATGTGCAAAAGAACATTGTGGTCCTTGCATTGAGCGCTGAACGCACTGGCGCTCAGTAACGCAGTCTCAGTAACTCAGTAACGTTTCCCATTCCGCAGCACTATATTGAACAGCTTCAGAGTTCACCACTGCGAACCACGTCTTGCGCGTAGTTTATTAGAACACCGGCGGCCACTCCTCTACACTGCGCTGCGCAGCGTTTACGGCTTAGTTAATCACCGCTGTCATTTGTGCCGTGTTGACAATTGCGAGAGAGAATCGTTTGCGAGCGAATGTGCGCGCCTTGCAAGCTTCGTTGGGTTAGCAGCGAGCCACCTCGTGTTCGGTGCCGCTGTAAGCTGGCATTGATTTTAGCTGAATTCTGTGTTGCCCGAGTTGAAAAATTTGCGCACCCAATCATTTCCGTTCTTTCATGTGTGGTAATCATGTGTCATCCTGTTTTAGACCTTTGGACGGTCTGAGCACGACTTAACGAGCAGGAATTAGCGAAAATTGCCTAAAGCGGCGTAGAAGTAATGCGTATAAAAATGTTTGCCATGGCGGAACCGTTACAACTTCCCGACACATGACCTTTTTCAAACATAAGTCTGAATAACACCTCGCTAACAATTTTTCACGTTAATGAGCAGTCAGCGCGGAACAAATACGAAGTATTCGTTGACTTATTGCATAGCTTTACACGCAACTTTGACATCATCATGCTACTGAAACGTGGTACGCAAGTGAAACTAAAGTATACCTATCATATCTGGGTATAAGGCCTTTTTTCTAAATTGCTCAGGAAAGAGAGGTGGTGGTGGTTTTATCGCCATAAGTGACGCCCTTCCTGCCTATATTGTGCTAAATTGTCTTTGATAATGGTTGATTTTAAGAACTCACAATCCAGCACGCAGCGTACTTGATATCTGTCGTATACCGCCCACCTCAGGGTAATGTTGCACCCTTTTTTGAATTTTTAGACCATTCTTCCGGGTATGCGTCTAGATACAGATGTGACCTTATCCTGGGTGGTGACTTCAATGTTAACCTACTCGCACCTTCTGCTATTAGAACCGAGTTCTTAAATGTATTGGGGGCGAATAATTTGAGCAATGTAATTCACTGTCCCACACATATCACAGCTTCGCACTCGTCTCTGCTTGATAATATTGAACTCGAATGTATCGGCTGGAACAATAAATTGCGCTATCAGCGACCATTTACCTATATATTTTGCCCTCAAAAAAAGCTTCCGTAAAGCGTAAGCAAAGACATTCTGTGCCCTATCGAAATATTACCCAGGTAACGCTGACTCGTTTCCGGAACTTAGTAGCGAATGAAGTGTGCGAAGATGTTTACCGCACAAGTGACGCTGAAAGTGCCTATAACATATTTTCGCTAAATTTGAAGCCATTTACAACGAGTGTTTCCCTGTAAAAATGTTTAAACAAGGTCGTAAAGCACAGAAGCCTTGGGTTAGCAAAGAATGCGTAAAAATGATACAAGAAAAAAAACGCCTTTTTGCAAAATTTATGTAAAGCATAGACACAGACGATCCTAAACGATTCAGAAAATATAGAAACAAACTAAACAAAGCCATCCGCCATTCCAAGAAACGCTACCTAACTGATATTTTTTCCGCCACCACATTGTCTAGTCCTTACAAAACCTGGAAACATAAATAGTTTGCTGGGTCGCTCAGTGCCGCACGGCATTCAGATAATTCAGAATGGGGATGTGGTACCAGATGCGACTCTTGCCAACATGTTTAACGAACATTTTATTAACTTGACACAACAAAGCAGTAGCAAAACACCAAACAACTATCTTCCTGAACATAGCATGAACAGTTTCCACGTCCATCCTGCCACTGAAGAAGAAGTATTTGTAGCCTACCAAACTCTCCGAAACACGAACAGCAAAGATGTCGATGGCATTCAGCTTCGACCGGTTAAATTTCCTGCTGGATGTAATAACGCCCATTATAACGTATATATGCAACCTCTGTTTCGCCTCTGGAATTTTTCCAAAAAAGCTTCAGGTAGCAAAAGTCAGCGCGGTATTTAAAAGTGGTGACAAAAACGACTTTACAAACTATAGACCCATATCAGTGCTGGCAACGTTCTCTAAAGGCATAGAAAAAATAATTTCTTCGAGAATTACTTCCTTTTGTGATAAGTTTCTCATTTTTTCGGCGCCCAGTATGGATTTCGACGAGTAAAGTCTACCACAGATGCGCTACTTCAACAAAAAGAAATCATATTAGATGGTTTTGAGTCAAAGCTACTAACTTGGAATTTTTGTGGATTTTTCGAAAGCGTTCGACAGACTTAATCATGCGACTTTACTAACCAAACTTGAACGATATGGTATCCGAGGGACGGCCTTAAACCTAATCAGAAGTTACTTGCAATTTCGTAGTCAGTGTGTTGTCATTAACAAAGCCCATTCCAATTTTCTTTCTGTAAGTGCAGGGGTCCCGCAGGGCAGCATTTTAGGGCCGTTACTATTTAATCTATACGTCAACGACATTATCAAAATCAACACTGTTGCAAAATATGTAATATATGCGGATGACACCAGCCTTTTCCTCACTGCTAATACCACTGAAGAATTAACACGTGCAGCAAATACTACCTTGGAAAAACTGCACGAATGGAGTAAGGCTAACTCCTAGCTATCAACGCATTGAAAACTAAATCAGTTGTTTTCAGAACTAGAAACACAATAATGCGCGGCCCTGTGCATTTATACCTTGGTGGCTCTAAAATACCCTGTCTTCTGAATGCCAAAACCCTGGGTGTTACATTTAACGAGCATTTATTTTGGGACCCGCACATTGATCAAATAAAGACTAATCTTTCGAGGTCGTGTGGGGTTATCGGCAAGGTCCGGTACTTTCTTCCGCAAAATGTGAAATTGCTTATTTACAACTCATTGTTTTACAGTCGAACTAACCTATGCTCTATTGGTCTGGGGGACGACTGCACAAAGACATCTAAATAAACTGCAAACATTGCAAAACAAGGTATTACGATATGTAACAAACCGCTGTCGTGATTCGCCGTCTAAAGACCTATACCTCGATCTAAAAATGATTCCAATCAAAAACCTATATTCATACATACTTGTACGACACTACATAAAGGAAATGAAGACTGGTAGTAGGTTCTTGGAGGATGCTGCTAAATTAACAAAAAACACAATAACTCGACCACTCCGGCGCATCCCACATTGGCTTACCCCCCTTTGCAGGACAAACTACGGAAAGCAAAGACGGCAATGTCAGCTACCTTACCACTTAAACCAACTATACCTATGTAAAGTACAGCCAGAAAACCTAACGCTTAAATCGTGGAGCAATACAATGTTGATATGGCGATCTTGAGCTAAATGTGCATACGTGTTATCTGTACTTTCATTCATGCTTGTTTTTATGTTGTACCATGGCGCAAGTTGTGAAATTCTGTAGGATGTAAATAAGGTGCATATTTGTTTCCTATGAAATATGCATTGTATATTGTACCATTTAGAAATTGTTCTGCTCATTTTTTGTTTCATCTGTTTTTTTTCGTTTTTCGCACTTGGTTGGTCGACTGAGGTTCGACTTCTTTCTGTTCATTTTTTTTTTCATTTTTTAACATATGACTTGCTTTGTAATTAGAGAACGGCAGTGCTGCGCTGCCGTCGACGTGTGTACACGGGGTAGGGTCCTCGTCAAGCCAGCGCCTGTGCTGGCTTTTTGACCCTCTCCTTGCAACGTGACATGTAACTACATAAATGAATAAATTTGAATTTGAATTTGAATTTGAACGTCCCTCCATTCAACAGGACAAGAGCCACAAGCATTGTCAACAGTGTTTGGCCGCTAGAACGTAAGTTTTCAAACACAGTTTTGGTAGCACAGTGGGCTACCATACTTGAATAATGTGGGATCACTTGAAGGTACAAGTTCTCGCCCCCGTAACAATTATTGGTGTTTCATGCATAACCTAACATCTAGCCGCTAAATGGCAACCTTTATTAATTTCGGAAAACTGAAAGTTTCACCCAAAATCATAATGTGGGCGTAGCAGTTAATCACCATGTATACGAATTTCCTGGTGTTAGTCATGTTTACGGTGAAGCCATATTTCTTAGGTGGTGACACAAAAATGTTATTACCTTTGTAGTTTAGTCTTCGATAAAGCCTTACCAGTTCTGTTTTCAGCTATTTTTTGGATGTGTATTATGTGAATTGACAGTCCTTGCAGTACACTTTTTCAAATAGTTATATATGTAACTGCCTGTACCATTTAAAGAGGCCTGATTGGGGTTCTGAAGGCTGCGCTTTACGCACGCTAGTGCTGTACCGCCAATAAAGAAACATCCTTCCAAAAGAAAAAAATTTGAAATTGTAAAGTATCAGCTGCATTATTCTTAACTAGAACATGCTAATTGCAAGGCCTCGGGCTTTTCCTGAAAGCACTGTGGATGTTATGAGAGAGGAAAACCACTCAAACACATCTGCCAAGGCCGTTGCTGCTCCAAGATGCGTGCAAGCATTGAGTCTTCTGAGCAATACATTACACCCTTTATTTTTAAACAACCGACGTGCATGCTGAATGTACTCCTGATTGGTCGTGTGCCAGGCGCGTAGCCAGGAATTTTTTTTGGAAGGGGGGGGGGGGGGGGGCGGTCGACCAGAAGATGGGACGGGGAAATATGTAGGCAAGACATCTTACGCGTTGTTTTGCAAACAAAGCTTGAAATAACTGACTTTAACATGCGATTTGTGTATGCTCAACGATAACTGTAAAGCCCACCTTAAGGAGCTTAGATGGTGATGATAATGATGATCACCTAAATTCCCGTTCGCTGGTCTATGGGCAGACCACGGGCGATTCATTCGTCCGCCGAGCAGGTGGTTAGGTGGACCCGCGCTCGTGAGCGTGATCATGAGTGCGCTCGTGAGTGGA
Organism: Haemaphysalis longicornis; assembly: GCA_013339765.2. NCBI lineage: Eukaryota > Metazoa > Arthropoda > Arachnida > Ixodida > Ixodidae > Haemaphysalis > Haemaphysalis longicornis. The sequence goes on from CM023453.1 coordinate 82,839,584, forward strand.
GCGCGGTCCCCGAAGTTCGTCGGGCGGAAGTGGAGGCCAACACTGGGTGTTTACTATCAAGATTCTCGTGTTTTAGATTTTCCTTTAGAAAGGGGACTATTAAGTTTTCTTGTTAGCTATGAAGTACAGTCGAGCACGATTTGAAGGTTATCGCGCCAGCATCGAGCGGCCAAGCGTGCCACCAGCCCACGGTTTCGTTTCGGAACCATGAAAATCGAGATTTCGCACTCTTCGCTCCCTTGTTGGCTGTTCCATGATACAACAATAGCCCGCACGACAGACTTGCCACCCTTTGGGTTTCAAGCTGTACATTCGTCGTTATGAAGCACAGACTTGGACTTGGTTGCCCTTTATCTACGCCGACGATAACGAAACTTGCATGGAATATTTGCTAAAGCTGGTGTTCTTTCTGCTTCGTTTGAAAGAGTAGCTTTCCCGCGACAACCTTCGAATCGCAGTGGTCTGTACATGCGGCGCATTCGTATATTATGGCGGTGAAGCTAGCAAACGTGCGCCTTCGTCCTTAAGTAATCGCCTTTTGTTATTTTTTGTGCTAGTAACGTGAGTAGTAAACTTGCGCTAAGCGGAACACCTTATTGCACTGCTGTTGAATGTTGAGCTTGTTGCACGTTTCTTAAATTTCATTATATTTCTATCTGTTAAATCGAAACAGACATGGCTTCAGTAAAATTCTGGTTAAGCAAATACAGAATGCTGATCCTAACCAAGAGGGAGGTCAAGGAAACAGTGGAATAGTGCCAAAAAAACAAAGCTCCGCAATAAGGAGAATTGTGTAGTTTTGTATGATGTGGAGGAAATACAAGATGGGCAGAGCAATGCTTTTTATGCAGCAGAAATTATGGATCTGCAATAGTCAATGAAATGCGATGTCGGTAGAAAAATAAACATATCAAGGATTGATAGTTGACTGAACAAATACAGCGACATCATCTGTCATGTGATTATACTTTGTACCAGTGTAAAGACAAGGAATGACAGGCTCCCGACCACAATGTAAGCCTATATGAGCTTTCCTGCTGTTCTGCCATTCCCCGGCCGTGCTGTTCCGCCAGTGAAAACAGTGGGGCTGTTTCGATCGGCTCGCGGCAGGTTCCCGGTGCTTGTCGGTGTATCCGGCGCGAAATACAGCCGGGCTGTATATATTGCCAGGTACAGCATCTGAGCGGGCGCAGGGATGAGACGTTGACATAGCCCTTGTTTTAAGCTTGTACGAGCAAGAATGTCCTTAAAACTGCAGGTGACTTCAGGGCGTTTTGTCAGGCTGCTTAAAACCGCACCCCAGCCTCGGCATAAAACATTATGGGGGGGTGGGGGGGGGGGCATGGCTGCGCCCTTGCATGTGCTTAGTCTTTCTTGCATCCACCTTCGAGTCGTCACGTTGATTTGGGAATGCTGGAATCCAGCATATGCTGGCAAATATACGAGAGCTTGAACACAACCCACTTGCCCGCAATGAGTTGTTCAAAGATCACCACCTGACGGTACTTAAGTAAGATGTTAGCATTGCCTGAAAATCCATACCAGATGGGGGTACCAAATCCTAGTTATGGTCTTTCTTGCCCATGTAAGTGTTTGGAACAAAAAAAAAGTGCCATTTAAAGGTGGCACGTCGTTCCCTGCCGATTTCTGATGCCTGATTAAGTTTGTAGGCATAAATTTAGCAGCTTGCTCACATGTCTAACGTGTATGTGTGCTTGTTAGGAGTGAAGTAGGTAAAAATTGAAAGGTTTGATTGTAGTTGTGTATAGATTACCTACATTGTTTTCATTCCTAGAAAAGGAAAAATTGAGGTAACCCTGCAAATTGTTTCTGCATTGCTGCATTTTATTATGCTTGTATGATTCGTAGAACCTGCAGGAGTTCAGCTGCTTGTTAAAAGAGGAAATGAACAGTGGTACAAAAGAAGAGCATCTACTAAATAAAAATCTTCACAATCGCAGGATGCCAACGGTCCACCTACCAACTTGCGTCCTGCAATTGTTTCTGCTGGCTGGAGTGGTGCATGGAGCATTTTTCAGCTTCTAGAAGTTTGTGATCAAGCGCTGCCCCAAGTGAAGGATGCCGCAGAGGGATCTTCTGTTTCAATGCCACAATTTCATGTGCTGAGCACTCACTCGTATGGCATTTCAAATATTCATCATCCCAGAGGGTATGTTACCTTCGTCTTGGGTGGAATGTGGCTGCAATCAGGTTATTTGTGACAGAAACAAGTGAACCACGTGGTGAGAGTCATTGAGGCCTTTTTGATTGCGCATGCTTCTGAAATAACATTTTCATTCAGCTGAATACTTTCGAAATATTACAATTTGTGAACAAATATGATAAAAGTCTCGATTAGTTGCACTACAGTGCAGGAAAGAAATGCCAGCATATGTTTTAGGAGCCTCTGATATTTCAGGTCACTGGCTGTTGAACAATAAAACAGAACTGAAAATTGTTTAAAGTGAAATCAAATATTTGTTGTCACCAGTGCATGACCCGTAGTAAAAGCTATCTGGTCTCTCAATTTCCAATGAGACAGGAAATGCCCAAAAAATAAGGAATAAACAAGACAGCTTGCTACAATAAACCAATTCAAAGAATTGCTCAATGTCTCTAAAGTGGTGATTCAGGCGGGTTAGTTGAAATACGAGCAGTCACTCGCCTGGTCAAAAACAAATAAACCAATAAAGACGTTTTGGGGGCCCCTACTGGTTCCTTGATCACAATGAAAGGGGGGGGGGAAAGGTCGCGATTATTTATTGGTTCGGTGGCGCAGAGTGCGCATGTATATCTCGGGGAGATTACCCGGCGACCGGTTAATCGTGTTTTAGTTGGTTGAATATGCACCGATTCTAAAAGTAGTCGTGTCGACAGTCGCTTCTCTGATGCAATTATGCTTGCGGAAATCCCAATCGATGATGTATTCAGTAGCCAGGTGATGATCCGCCAAGGCATTTCAGCTTACATTGCCTTTTTGACATCGTTCTGGTGCTATTGAATTCTTCTTTAAAAATTTCCAGTTTCACCTATGTAGGATGCGTAGCAATCCTTGCATAGAATTTTGTAGGCAACTCCGGGGAATCTTGATTTTTCGAAAGGGTCCTTCACGCGTACCAGCTTCTGCTTAAGCCTGTTCGTTGGCACGTGTGCAATTTTAGTGCCATATGTGCCAAACACCCTTGCAAGAGCTTCACTGATGCCTTGCGTGTAGGGGACGGCAGCGCGTTTTTGCCTGTCTTCTTCAGGAACCCTTTCCGAGGAAGCAACTGAAGCCCGCGATTGTTGCATCCTCACAAGCTTGAAGGGTAGCCGTTGCTGCGAAGGTCCTTCCTTACCACGGCTAGCTCTTGCTTGCACAGTCCACGCTCAGAGAAGATTCTTGATGTGCGGGAGAAGAGTGCAGCGGCGACGGAGCGTTTTTGGCCTATAGGATGCACAGAGTCGAACCCCAGGTATCTACCCGTGTGGGTCGGCTTTCGTACACACTGGTTGTAAATTCTTTGGCCGACCATTTAGAAGTACGTCGAGGAAGGCGATCTGTCCATTATTTTCCTGTTCCATGGTGAACTGATGCTTGAAACACAAGAGTTTAGATGCTCAATTAAAGGCATTACGTCTCGGCGGTGGATCACACAAAAACAGTCGTCTACGTAGGCAGACAAAAATCTTGGGGCCGTCTTGTACGAGCGTAGTGCAGAATTTTCTAGAGCTTCTAAGGCAATATTCGCACAGACTGCTGAAACGGGAGCTCCCATCACTGTTCCAAACCGCTGCTTGTAACATTGCATGTTGAAAACAAAACATGTGTTCTGCAGGCCAAATTCCAGGCAATAATACGCGGTCCGGAGTGTCAAGGATCTACTCGAGAACGATGCATCTCTGCCTTCAAGTTCGCCAATTGAGACGTAAGACTTATATCGTCTCCTGGAATTTGGCCTGCAAACACATATTTTGTTTTCAAACGGACACTATTACAAGCAGCGGTTTCGAACCGCGATGGGAGCTTCCGTTTCAGTAGTCTGTGCGAATATTGCCTTAGAGGCTCTAGAAAATTCTGCGCTATGCTCGTACAAGACGGCCCCAAGATCTTTGTCTGCTACGTAGACGAATGTTTTTGCGTGATCCACCGCCGAGACGTAATGCCTTTATTTGAGCATCTAAACTCTTGTATTTCAAGCATACAGTTCACCATGGAACAAGAAAATAATGGACAGATCGCCTTCCTCGACATACTTGTGAAACGTTCGGCCAAAGGATTTACAACCAGTGTGTATCGAAAGCCGACCCACACGGGTAGATACCTGGGGTTCGACTCTGCGCATCCTATACGCCGAAAACGCTCCGTGGCCGCTGCACTCTTCTCACGCGCATCACGAATCTGCTCTGAGCCTGTCTGTGCAAGCAAGAGCTAGCCGTGGTAAGGGAAGGGCCTTCGCAGCAACGGCTACCCTTAAAAGCTTGTGAGGACGCAACAATTGCGGGCTTCAGTTGCCTCCCCCGAAAGGGTTCCTGAAGAATACAGGCAAAACCGCGCTGCCATCCCCTACACGTAAGGCATCAGTGAAGCTCTTGCAAGGGTGTTTGGCACATATGGCGTTAAAATTGCACACGTGCCAACGAACAGGCTTAATCCGAAGCTGGTACGCGTGAAGGACCCTTTCGAAAAATCAAGATTCCCCGGAGTTGCCTACAAAATTCTATGCAAGGATTGCTACGCATCCTACATAGGTGAAACTGAAAATTTTTAAAAGAAGAATTAAATAGCACCAGAACGATGTCAAAAAAGGCAATGTAAGCTGAAATGCCTTGGCGGATCATCACCTGGCTACTGAATACATCATCGATTGGGATTCCGCAAGCATAATTGCATCAGAGAAGCGACTGTCGACACGACTACTTTTAGAATCGGTGCATATTCAACCAACTAAAAACACGATTAACCGGTCGCCGGGTAATCTCCCCGAGATATACATCCGCACTCTGCGCCACCGAACCAATAAATAATCGCGACCTTTCACCACCCTTTCATTGTGATCAAGGGACCAGTAGGGGCCCCAAAACGTCTTTATTGGTTTATTTGTTTTTGACCAGGCGAGTGACTGCTTGTATTTCAACTAACCCGCCTGAATCACCACTTTATAGACCTTTTAGAAAAATCAAGATTCCCGGAGTTGCCTACAAAATTCCATGCAAGGATTGCGACGCATCCTACATAGGTGAAATCGAGAGCATGACGGAATCCCGTCTGGCCGGGAGGGTACATTAGGAATGAAAGAGAGACGCCGACCAGTCCAAACAAAACGTACTGACGTTTCGGCTTCCAGCACGGAAGCCTTGTTCACAATAAATGCATCACCACAAGTGGGTCTTTTAAGTGGGCTTGAATAATCGCTGCAAAGAGCGTGCGTAGATCGGGTTTAGATTTCCGTCGTTACCATTGACTGTGTTAGATGTGGGCTGAATGGTTAGTGATTCCAGATGTAGCCGTGATGCTGTCACTTTTTCTGTAGCGACGATTCTTGCATTGCCCCAATCAATCTTGTGGTCATTCACGACGGCGTGTTCGGCTACAGCATTGTTGCGGACGCTTTTATTCGTTACGTCACGTGCGTGCTGCTGCAGACGATTCTTATAATTTCCTGATTCCCCGATATACACGCCGCTGCAGTCTGCACAAGGTATCTCGTATACCACACCGGGGAAGCGCTCCTTGGGCAAGCGGTCCTTGACTCTCACGAGCTCATGGCGAATCTTTTTGGCTGGAACGTGGGCCACCTGTCGAAGTTCCTGCACCAAGTTCTGGCTCCGCTCGTCGGTAAAGGGACGACTCACGTTCGTAATTCTTTCGATTTTGTCGAGAAGACTCGCAACACCGTGATCGAGTAAGACGACTTGATGGTGTCCTTCGACGTGAAGTCCCCCCTTTTCACGAGCATTCCGATTGACCTGGCTGTCAACGTATGCACCGCTGCTCTCGAGGCTGATGAGACGTTGCCTGAGAGATCACCGATGGGATGTGCCAGAACTACGCATGCTCTAGATTTTTGCCTGAACAATACGTACTTCGTCTTTATGAGGCCATTTTTACAAGCAAAGGCAGGGGACTCCAATGGGTGCCGCTATTTCGGTCACGGCGGCGAACCTGACCATGGAAGCGCTGGAAACACGCGCGCTAGCCTCCTTTGCCCCTCAACCAAAAGTGTTCTTGCGTTATGTCGACGATTGTTTCTGCGTCGTTCAGAAAGACGCAGCGAACAGCTTGCTGGCCCACCTCAACAGTATGGAACGTGCCATTCAGTTCACGTCAGAAGAGGAGGCCGATGGCAAACTTCCCTTCCTGGACGTGCTCGTGTCTGGGCAGGGCCAGATGCTACGTTTCAGCGTGTACCGCAAGGAAAACGCACACAGGCCGCTACCTGAAATTCAACTCTATGCACCCCGCTTCCCACAAGAGGGCTGTTGTTAGCACGCTACTGAAGCGTGCGAAAAGATTGTGCTCGAAGCCCGAGAATGCGGCGGTGGACACGGCAAAGGTACGGGGACGACCTGGCTAGCTGGGGTTACCCGAGGCACTTTATAAACGCAATGGAACGCCAACTGACCCGACGGGGACAACTGGACGTGCCTCCTGCCCCGATGAAGCGAGCTCCTGTGCCCTACCTTCCAGGAACAAGAGAATGTTTGGCACGTGTCCTACGGGAATATGACGTGCAGGTGACCCACGTTCCAGCCAAAAAGATTCGCCATGAGCTCGTGAGAGTCAAGGACCACTTGCCCAAAGAGCGCTTCCCCGGTGTGGTATACGAGATACCTTGTGCAGACTGCAGCGGCGTGTATATCGGGGAATCAGGAAATTATAAGAATCGTCTGCAGCAACACGCACGTGACGAAAAGAATAAAAGCGTCCGCAACAACCGAACACGCCGTCGTGAATGACCACAAGATTGATTGGGACAATGCAAGAATCGTCGCTACAGAAAAAGTGACAGCATCACGGCTACATCTGGAATCACTAATCATTCAGACTACATCTAACACAGTCAATCGTAACGACGGAAATCGAAACTCGATCTGCGCACGCTCTTTGCAGCGATTATTCAAGCCCACTTAAACAACCCACTTCTGGTGATGCATTTAAGGCTTCCGTGGTGGAAGCCAAAACGTCAGTACGTTTTGTTTGGACTGGTCAGCGTCTTTTTCTTCGTTACTAATCCTACATAGGTGAAACTGGAAATTTTTAAAAGAATTCAATAGCACCAGAACGATGTCAAAAAAGGCAATGCAAGCTGAAATGCTTTGGCGGATCGTCACCTGGCTACTGACCACGTCATTTATTGGGATTCCGCAAGCATAATCGCATAAGAGAAGCGCCTGTCGACACGACTACTTTTAGAATCAGTTCATATTCAACCAACTAAAAACACGATTAACCGGTCACGGGGTAATCTCCCCGAGATATACATGCGCACTCTGCGCCACCGAACCTATAGATAGTCGCGACCTTTCACCCCCTCTTCATTGTGAACAAGGGGCCCGTAGGGGCCCCAAGGCGTCTTTATTTGTTTTTGACCAGGCGAGTGCCTGCTTGTATTTCATCAATGAATCATCCTCCCCTGACAAGTTTTCGTCGAACCTTGGACTCTGTTAGGTGTCAGTGGGTTTACACAGCCAACTTGTGGGGACGCACAGAAGCTCTTAACAAATGAGCTGCGTAGTGGCTATGCACTAGCCATGGTTTTTATTTGTTGCCTTGATGAATATGATCTTCTGTCGCAGTGTTTTAGGTAGCTCACTCGCACATTATTCCTTTGTTTTTTGGACATTGTAGAGTGTCCAATGATTTTTCGTTCTATTTCTGATTTTTTATTTCAACTGTAACTATGTCAGGAGTCCCGTAATGAGTTTCTGGCAGTAATAGAGCCCTACTGTGTGCATGAAGGCAGCCTAAATAAAAAAATTGGCTGCCTTGCCTTTGCTTGAAGGGGCCATGCAGACAACATAAAAGTTTGGTTCATTGGACAGATTGCCTCGTTAGAATCATACTGACACCATTTTTAACGCGCACTTCACTCGAATAAGCTATATAATTAGGAAAAAGGGAATGGCCATGCTACTCACTAGCCCATTTCCGACAGCAGTACCTATGATGTCATATGTCCCCAGCTGTGCGATTGACTGAGACCGACAAAAGCAAACGCAAATGGGGCAGGCCTTATAAGCTTGCCGAATGAGCTATTTGCGCCTAAATGTAATGCATATTCATTTTACAGCAGTAAAAACGGTGCAGTAAACAATGAAAGTTACGAAAATACGCGTAAATATACAAGTACCGATCCGCACTGCTGTTGGTACGGCGTGCACTATGCTTGTTTTAGCTGCACAGCATTCCGCCGCTTTGGAGTTGGCTTGCACGGCACTGGCCGATTGGCATAGGCGATGTTGTCTTACGTGACCTTGTTTGTCGAGGATACCCCATGTTTCACAAACCATTACTTTCTGCAGTAACGAAAACAACTCAGGTGCAGACGCGGTCAAAAACAAAGCAATGGCAAACAACGGTTCGTAGATGAGTATGGTAGCTCCACCGGGGAGGACTGATGGCTAGCAAGGCTGCAGACCCGAGTGCCGCAGTAGTTTGTTTGATTACACGCAATTATGGCTTCATCGCTGATATCCCAAAAACACACGATATGGTGGGAGAATCAGACTTTTAACCTAAATTTATTTCTCATTGAATGCAGCATCATTTGCTGCCTCGTCAAGTGGTGGGGGCACTATAAAACAGCAAATATTTCGAACGAAACGAACTTCTATGTTGTCCGATTGGCCCCTTTAATGCACTGTATTGTATTTTTGGTTCCTGTAGTGATGTCACCATGAAGGAACCGCAGTAGACAAAGTTAATGTCGGCGCTTTACCATGCATTTTTTGTGTTTGATGGAAACAAATATAACACTCTAACCAAGGACTTTATCCGGAGCGTTCCCAACGTTTCGGAACCTACTTGGCTCCTTCATTAGAACTGTCTATGTATTTCCAAGAGCAATAGTTCTACATATAAACAATTTTTTTGTTTGCTGCAGCGGATCAGAGGCTAGGGCACAAATAGGGGGTGGACAACTGTATCTAGTTGTCAATTCCAATTTGTTGTGGTCAGTTTTTCTCAATTAAATTGTAGCTTTTTAAAGATTATGGTATGTTTTTGTGGGCCTAAAGGGTTGCATCATTGCATGTTTGGCCTATGTAGCGTTGAAAGCGGATATTTTGCTTCAAAGTGGAATGTCGGCCTAGCATCATGGTCCTTTTGTTGCTGCTCACTTTCATTTATGCCATTATTTTTTATATTATCACCTAAAATTAAAAGTTAACCAATCTGCTGTTGTTTTAAGTTTGTCACCTTCTTTATACTTTTTTTTTCCAACTGTCTGTAAGGAGTGACAATTCATATTTTTATGATACTAAGGCGTCGGACTGTGCTAGTTGGTACATGTTTGAATGGATGAAAAACCAGCGGAAAACACAGGGTACGGAAGAGAACGATGGGATAAGCTTGTCCCGTTGTTCTCTTTTAACTGTGTCCTTAGTTTACCGCTGGTTTTCATCCATTCAATTTTCATGAATTTGTTGAACAGTGATGAGTTTAAGTGCTCAAGCAATTTTTGGCTTGAAGGTTCCCTGTAGCGTTTATATAAGTGCTCTCTGCTCTTTTTTTACCCAAGACCCCATTACCAGCCTTTAATGAGATTGTCTTTTGTAGACATGAAGTTGAAATAAATATTTGTTTGCATTGCTTTACATATTTTGAAAGAATTGCTTGCTGTCTTTTATTTCAACCCTGTTTCTTAATCCTGCCTAAAGCATTTTTCCATGTTTATTTTTCTTCAGAACCAGGAAGGGTGCTCATCCTCGGTTCTTGCTGAGGCACCAGTATCTGTACTGATTGATTGATTGTAGGGTTTAACGCGCCGACGCAACGCAGGCGATGAGGCGCGCCGTAGTGGAGGGCTCCGGATTAATTTTGACCACCTGGGGATCTTTAACGTGCGCCGAAACCTCGTACACACGGGCGTTTTTGCTTTTCGCCTCCATCTGAAAAGCGGCCACCGCGGCCGGGAATCGAACCCGCAACCTCGTGCTCAGCAGCGCAACGCCTTAGCCACTGAGCCACCGCGGCGGGTAGTATCTGTACTTCACACGTGAGCTTTGAACACGCAGTACTTATGGTATGAAACATTTTACCAGTATTAGCTTGCTTTGTAGAGGTCATTGTAAATGTCAAAGCTCTCGACAGTGTAGGGCAGTCTCTGGTGTAGTGCACAATCTCTCTATAACAGCACCCGCTGGGTGCTGTTATAGAGAATACTTTTGTGGCTATAATGCTTGAGATTATTTTAAAATGTACGTCAAATACTAGTAAGAATAGCTCTCTAAATTGGTGGCCATTTCCCTGGTGGAGGCAGAAAGTGAAAATGCCCATGTGTGGAGATTTAAGTCCACAATAAATATCCCAAAGTTGCCAAAGCTAATCAAGAGCCCTCCTCTGCGGTGCACTTAATATCCCATGTGCAGCTTTGTGTAAAAACAGCCAGAAATGTATGATCAATTTAAATTGATTTTAATGTTTCTAAATGAAAGTATTCTCATTTTAAGCTGCCTTATTTAGTAAAATATTTTGTAACAATTGCATAGCTACCAAAGGTTTACAGAAAAGCTTTCATTGGTTATGCACCTTCTCAGCGAAACAAAAATGTCATTAAGAAAAGCAGAAAAAACCTAAATATGGAAAGTAGCAACACTAAAGCTGCTAATAAAAAAGATGCTGAATGTTTTATCGATAATAGTTTGCTGATTTTACTTTTAGTCAACTCTAAAAAGGGCTATAGACGGGTTTGATGCTTTCCATGAAGCACCTCGTAATACTAGACGAAACTAATGGGCACTGGCTGTTGGCTTTTCATTTGCAACATTGAAAAATGACCCCACATCAACCAGCAGGGACATAATGCAAGGCACCATGCACAAGCTAGACTCATGATAAAATACTGCTTAGCAACAATGTCCTCACACTTCAACCATGGGCTTCACCAGGGAACTCATATGCATTGTTCTGTGATGTTTACAGTTCTTGGTATTGCTATGTGGGGTCATCTTTCATGACGCAAAAAGAATAATGTAAAATAAAATAAGTGGCAGTGGGGACCCAACGTTTATGGGTAGAATAAAGCCACAGTACGGAGGGAAGTATACATATTGCATTTGGTCTGCCTTAATATTTAGCTTTTCTGCTCAGCTCAAGAATAAGGCACTAAACATTGCGGGTAGCTACCGTGATTGGAAGTTTGACGCAATGCTGAGAAGCCAAGGGTTTTAAGGTTCAAAGAACTTTTGTGCAGTTGATGTGTTGCACACCTACTTGCTTTCACTGCATAACACGTTTATGCTGTGCACTGAAGCTCGAAGGATGTGCGCTGCAGTTCAGCAAAATGAACATAAAATTGAATTTTTAACACCGTTTCGAATAATCAACAACCTCTAATGATACAACTTCTGTACTGCAATTTGGCCATACTATTAGACTTTATAAATGGATGTTCCAAAATCGGTGGGTCAAAATGTTCAAGTTAATTATCAGCTGACATTGAACTTCAATGGAATGTCTCATAGAACGGAGCTTGAAAAGCACGAATGTTTCATACCATAATTTTGTGTCATACTGTGCCATATGTGGCTGCACAGCTGCAGCGCCATTTGTAAATCGAGGATGATGCACCCTTTTTTTACCCCTTTAGGTGTGTGCTTTTGCAGGAAAAGCTCCTACAGATTGGGGTGCTAAGTAAGCACCCTGTGATATTTTGGGCAGAAAAGGGTGCTCCAGCGGCGACAGAATCCAAGCACCCTAAAGGGTGTAAAATATTGTGATATGAAGGTGCTCCTGCGGCGACAAGCTGAACGCATCCTTTTGGGAGTAAAAATGTTCAGTGTGTGGTTACGTCGAGCTCCGCAAGATGGCGGTACTTGTCCGTGCTAAGCGCATGATATGGTTTGGACATTCCAAGCTCTAGCCCGCCGTACGCAAAGTAATGCCTTGACTCCAATGCGAGTGCTTTTAATAACTCTTTTGATGACACCACTGTTGAGAATCGGTTGAAACGGAACAGGCGACGCACGTCGGTGTTATATTTTTCTTTGGCGTGCGGCCGCAGTGCACGAGACGCGCCATGTCCTTGGCGCGATCAGCAATGTTCGTGGCTATTTCTGTGTTGCCAAACGAAGAAATTGACAGCTAAACTTTTCAATGAATACCGGCTATAGGATGGGTCAAAGATAAATGTTCTTTATAGTTCAGACTCCTCTGTCCACCTCATTGCATTCTGAGGGAAGGAAGTTCATAATTGCTTGTATCTTGATATTTGGTATGTGCTTGGCTGTAAAGTTTTAAGGGAAGTTGCCAAAATGTTTATTAATAGACACCTCAATCATATGGTTGTGAATTAGTTTTAGTCTCAGGATTCATGCACAGAATTTTGCAAACATTCTTGTTTCTTTTTTTGTGTTGCAACATTTACTGTCGATTGTAAAAGTTTGTTCGGAAAACGTGGTTTCATTCGGCTTGAGTCTCAAGATTTTTTACACAAAAGAAATTGTGCAATTTATGGTCAATAGATCTTATAAATGTGGTTGTCTGCCTTTTAAAAAAGTTGTGACGAGAAATACCAATACAAGTTCTCTACGGGTGCACATCACATGGGATATTGTTTTTGGAAGCTACCACCAGAAAACATGATTGCAATTGTAGTGGAGGTCCAGTTCTGTCTAGTTGTATCACTTGAATGCTAATGTGTATTGAGCACACTGATAACGGTTTTCAGTGGTCCCTCTAGTGCACAATGTTGTGATCGTCACATGCATAAAATTGTGAAGTTCTATTATTTCTTCTTTTTTGGTTCAGACTACTACGTTTGTTTTGTGTGTCGTGTCAAGTTAACCGATATTTCAAGATATCCGAGTTTGACGCCACGAGGGATCACTGTATATATAACTTAAAATTGTGCCATTAGTCAAATTGTTGCATTTCATTTACTTATAGAGCCTTCAGACATACACCTGTCGCCATGAATTGCATTAGGACACCATGGTAATACGTCGCAAGCCTCCAAGGCCCTGGTGATGACACGCGCAGCACCATGGTACTGCGCATGCCATCACCTTTAAAAAACGGTGTGAGGATGCTCAACACCCTTTATTTAGGGTGTTGAGCATCCTCAACACCCTTTTTTAAAGGTGTTGAGCTCAACACTCTTTTTTGTTCTTACACCCTTTTTTGGTCCGTACACCCTTTTTCGCAAAAACACCTTTTAAGGGTGTTAGCCAAGGGCCAATGTTTTTACACCCTTTTCGGCCAAAAAGGGTGTAAAAAATTGGTAAAAATTTTAGTGTATATACAGGCGTCGTTCGATATACGTAGTTCAGCGTGGATAATCCCCTTGCCAGGAAGAATACTTGCTTATACGACACAGTTTTTCGCCAACGTGAATGGGGAATAGGGCGTGGAATCCTGCTCCCAACCATCAAGACCGTGGCCATGTGCAATTCCTCTACTCTTTAAATTAAACGAGCCATGAAGACAAAATAGAAGTTCGGTTAATTCGAAAGATTACCTCGTACAAGAAACGTTCACACAACTTTAAAAGTTAACTTTGCTTAAATGGGCTCTGTAAAGAGGAATACAGAGAACAGCTTGCGACTCCGCAGCTACTTCTCTGCAGTGAACTGTGGCGTACTATGGGACGTTTGTGGAGATTAGCTAAGGCCTATAAAAGCTAAAGCAAATTGAAAAGGGATTATAAGCTTGCCTAGCGAGCTGTTCGAGGTTTAATGAAGTGTATATCGTTTTTATTCCAGTAGGAATTGTCGGGTAAACAACGGATATTACGAAGACGTAAACATGGAAGTACTAGCGCGTACAGCACACTATGCCGGCCGACGCTGCGCAGCCGTCGGGCGCGTTCTGCTTTTCTGACACGACACTGGCCAATTGGCGGAAGCGGCACTGCCACTTTTACTTGGCCTTATTTGTCGTGTCGTACCCAATGTTTCACAAACCCATTACTCTAAACCTATGCAAAAATAAAGCAGGTTACCAGCTGTGGTCAAAAGCGAACCCAGGACGTACTGCGGCCCTTGAGCGGCATTACGGAACCATCAAGAATGGCGGACAGTAGCCAAAGTAAGAAAAAAATGCGCTTTGCTGATAGCGGCTGGGTACGGCAACATACTGACTTTTGCTTTAGGCACCTGGCCATAACATGCCATTGCTGACGTCACAAAACACACACTGAAGCAGGTGAGATGAAATTTTGGCTTAAATTGTTGAAATTTTCATCGGCTGAAGCATCATTTATAACCAGACTTGTGCTGAAGGCACTATAACCCAAGGAATATTTGAAATACCGCGAGCTTGCATTTTGTCACTCGGGCACCTTTGACGTAAGGAGGCAGATGAAGAGTGGAATCTGCGTCTTTTGTCTGTCTGGACACAGACGAACGTTAATTACTTGGGACTACAATCGTCGCGGCAATGCTTCCAGCTTTATCAACTAACACTCAAATGTAAGCCTAAATAAATCTCGGGTGGACACTGCGCACACTGTTCTTTTCCGGGTAAAGAATACCGAGACTCGCCCGGCAGTAGACTCCGTCTAAAACGCTTAAAGAAGCTTCGCAGCTGTGTAGCCGATAGTTTACGCTCCTCGCTGCCATCCTTCGTCAGGGGCGGGCGGCTCCGGCTCTGTGGGAGGGCGCGCAACGAGGAAAACATATTGCATTGATTTTTTTTCATCCGGACTTCCTTTCACAATATATTCGCCCCAAGATGACCGCTCAACTCACCCAGGGATGCAGCGGTGTAGCTCGTTGATGTGACCGACATTCCGGACGAACCTGAGAGTGACGTCTGCGACGCTGTGGGAGACGTTGTATCGTGGGATTCAGTCCCGACGGTTTAGGAGTAAAACTAACAAGCAGTTTGATAAACCAAGTAGCTCTAAAGCGTGTTTGTGACGTGAAATTTAATTTTACGCGAAAAGCGACTGAAGTGCCCCTTTCTGCGAATAAGGTGAGTTTGTTAGTGTTGTTATCCGGTCAAGAAAATGGCCTCTGCAGTCAGGAGTATATGAAAACACACGTTAAGTCCGAATAAATTTAAACCTTGGTCTGCACACCAGGAACTATCCTCGGTATTCAATGGCGTGGAATGCATGCAGGCAACCAAGTCTGCGCCGCCATATCTGTGGCCAAGCGTCTGTTGCTAGGCGATGTTGTGCGCACGGCCCGCAGATGAGGCACCCCTCTTCTCCTCCATGCAACCGTGTGAGTGCGCCCGTGGCCTCCGCGGTCGGCTACCGGCGGCGCGCAACAAATCGCGGAGGCTACGGTGCGCCGTCACTCGTTACATCGGGCTCCGCGGGGCGGCGGAACTTGTCCGTGCTAAGCACGACTGTGAAACACATGACTGTGTTTCACGTTACGAACTCTTCGCCGAACACAAAGTATTGCGTCGAGTTCACTGTGAGTGCGATTAATAACATTTCTGTTGGCGCCACAGTTTATAATCGGATTGGAACGGAGCAGATGACGCACGCCGGTGTCTCTTTTTTTTCTTCGGCGTGCGGCCCCAGTAGCCCAGGCTGCGCCGTGTCCGTGGCGCATCGGCCATGTCTGTGGCCGTTTCCAGTGTTGCCAAGCGAAGCAATTGACCGCTAAACTTTTCAACGAATAACGTCTATAGTGATATACCAACTGTGATACATCTGCTTTTTCCTTTATTACACGAAAAACCTACCCCTCAAATGTATAAAATCACTGGCTATTTACCACAGTAGCGCATTCACTAACATACGTTAACAACAGTGGGTTCACTGTACATATTTTTAAAAGTCAGGCACACGCACACACGCTTGGAGGAGGATCCACCTTTTCAGCGGTTGTGGTTGAGCGGCACAGACACTATGCACAAGCACGCACTCTTGACGGAAAATTGGCTTCGTGCCCCGAGGTTCCTCCGCATTGCGATCAACCATGCGGCACTTTCAAAGGCTGAACTTTCCGGTCAACGCAAGAAGATTGTACGGCATTGCGCTACTGGTCAAGAGGTCGCTGGCTCAATTCCCGGCCGCGGCGCCCGCTTTTCTGATTGTGGCGAAAAGCAAAAACGCCGGTATGTACGAGATTTCGGCGCACGGTAAAGATCCCCAGGTGGTCAAAATTAATCCGGAGCCCTCCACTACGGCGCACCTCAACTCCTGCGTTGCGTCGGCGCAATCAATCAATCAATCAATCAATCAATCAATCAATCAATCAATCAATCAATCAATCAATCAATCAATCAATCAATCAATCAATCAATCAAAGATCGTACGGCACGAAACAGTTTTTGGGCATTGGCAAGAATCCAATACTATGTGGGGTGATGTCAATATCTTGCTTGAGAGTCCGCTGGAGAACTTCGCAAAAACCACAGCGTCCCGGAACACAACAAAGAAGTGTTCAATTGTCTCGCGTTGGTTGCACAAGCGCCAGTGAACCGACCAAAGAACAAATACCCCTTTACTATTGAGCCATGTTTTGACAGGCAACTTACACGTATGCTACTTAAAAAAGAAAGGTTTTGCAGCAGCATGAATGCACATGCGGTTGACACGCTGCAACACAATATTGACTAAAAACGTTACGGTAAGTGGGTTGACGGTAAATGGGTACAGGGAATAAACTTTCTAGGGATACACGAATCAATTCCTTGCTGAATATTTTGCATAGGTGCTCTAGGAAAAACTCGCAGTCAGGAACCTGAAGGTGTCAGCAACCCATTTAAGAAAGCCCCAAGGGGGGTTAGGATTTTCACTGCAGGTAGCCGCAATTAAAAAAAAAGGGCAAATGCGTATTTAGGTGGTATTGAAGCGATAACCTTAAAAAATACGTGAAAATCTCTTTAAATAAATAAACACGACACAAGCTGGTAGAGAAAAAAATGCACCACACCAATGCCACCAGACTTTAACGGGAGGAAAAGGTTATCCCGGCGCATTGGCTCCCATCGATTTCGCCACAATAAGGTACCAATACTCTATGAAATGCTCGGACTTTATCTCGAGCGCAGCTCAGGACCTGCGTGACATAAACAATTTTCGAGACTGGAAATACCTTGCAGACTTCAGTCTCCGCAAATATCGACAGTTTCCACTCTATCCACGCCCGCATTTTGCAATCGCTGCGGACAAATGGGGCCCGCTCTTGCGGTACTGACGCAGATGCACCTCAAGGTACTGTGTAGCTTCTGAATCGCATCTTATGGCTCTGAAGTGCTGCGGCTGCGAACCCCACCTTCCTATTCAGAATTCTCTTTACTTTTTAAGGTTTACTTCAGCTCCAGACGCATTACAAAACCGCCGTGTTAGCATCATGAACTCCAAAACACCTTTTCGACGGAACAGAAAAACGCTAGGTCGTCCTCACAGGCTAAAATTCCAACTCCAAAACTTGACAAATAGTAGCCACGAATGAAACAGAATGCTGATACACAGCGGTTCGAGGTACAAACCAAACAAAAGCGGTGATAAGGGGAAACCTTGCCGCAACGAGAATTTAACAGGATTGGAGAGCTCGCGCTGTGCAATTAACACGGTCGTACAGCTTTGATAGCGTAATGATATGCCGTTGTACAAAGCTTCACAATTACGAGCGGCCTTAAGACCGGCAAATAAGAACGGAAGGCTAACCCTGTCCAATGCTTTAGTTAAGTCACCTTGAAAAAGTGCAACCTGTCTATTGCTATCGATCGAATTCTGGCACTGCGAGAGCAATAAGAATGTTTGTATGAATGCTTCGCCTGCCAATTCCGCAGGTGTGATGGGTGCCATTCATAAGCGGCTATATGTGCGGCAATAGTTTCGCAAATATTTTGTAATCAACATTGCGCAATGATATTGGTGTGTAGCCTCTCGCGATTTTCAACTTTGCTGCATTTCCGCTTTTCGGAATTAGAACCGCATGACCTACGGAAAATTTGGGGGGTAGAGTGTCGAGTTCGAATACCATCTTTATTACTTTATGAAAAACGGCTACACGAACATCCAGGAATCTCTGATAAAACTCCGAAGTAGGGTTGTCAGGTACCAGGTATTTGTGGGTTTGCGGGGCTGAAATGGACGCCTTCGCATTTTCAAGTGTAATTCGTTCCTCCACCAGAGCCCACTCGTCCTCACTAAGCTTCGAAAAAGTCTCGAGGAATGGCTAAAAACACGTGCACCACCGGTATCTGGTTGCTCCTGAAACGTTTTTCATAATGAGAGAGAAATGCATTAAGAATGTTAGGAGTATACGAATAGCACCTGCCACGGCGTACTTTATTTTTGCTGCAACTTTTCCAACGGCTGAAGGCTTTCCATCGCCGAATGCAAGTCGTGTTGGTGGTTTCTGAAGGAACCTGAGTGCTCTATACCGAATTAGAGCTCCCCAATTTTTTCGTGTATATGCTGCTGCAGCTTAGCTTGAGCGTTACAAAGTTCATCGAACGATCACCCAGGCTGAGCTCTATGAGTTGCATGCAACTTCATCAATAAACCACTCAGCTCACTTATGTGAAGGCGGTGCAAAAATGCAGGCGGAGCTGAAGTTTCCATATCTAATTTTTAATCTTGTTTAAAGAGGCCGGCCGTTTGCTATCGCGGAATACAAGTTGTCGTTACTGTTCATTTGTTCGTGAAGTTTTACATCGCAGAACAACACGAAGGATAACACAAAGACGACACACAAAGCGCATTGTGTGTCTTCTTTGTGTAGCCCCTCGTCTTGTACTGAGCTTTAAAACTTGGCCATGAACCAACTAGCCCAAACCGCTACTGGACATACACAGGTTGCCCAGTAATCGCGAGCTTTGATGGATCAATCTGCCCGCCTTGCAAAATTCACAAAAACATAAATTTGAAATGTAAACGTCCAATAGTTCATGGCGCGTGACATCTGAACGTGATGGCAGGTGAGTAGAGAAGGTGCACACCAGCCATGCAGAATAATAATTCGATGGAACCTGTGATCTGTCCCAGGCACTCCGCTTGCGGACGTGATTCGCGCCGTAAAGGCCAGAATACATGGAGCGAATATACGACAAAAAGACGACGAGCAACGCCCGCCGGCGGGGGCACGACTTTCGCTGGCGGAAAAAACGTCGTCCGCCGCCGTTCTGGCAGAGAAAAAAAAGTTCGTAGGCGGCGGAGCGGCGGCGAGCGTCAAACCGAAGGAACCAATCAGGTCTTCCGATTTCTCCTCCATGGCGGATGGAGTGTACAGGACGCAGCAGGCGGCCGCTTGCAAGAGTTTGATAGATGTACGCTTGTACCGCGCCTACTCTAGCTAAAAAAATGGATTATACGTTTGAGATCGATTGACGAGAATGGTGTTGTAAGAAAAGTCAGCGCTTTTCTGATAGCTTAAGCATAATTTCTTTCTCTATGGCTGAAGCCGCAAGCGCAACACGGTCCCGACGCAACTACCGCGGCTTGCCATGTGCGGCCGAGATATATGCATGCACAATAGCTATTGTTAGGTTAACTAAAGGCGACCCACCTACTTAAATTGTATGAACAGCAACATGGGGCCCGCCTTCAAGATCGGCGTGTGAGTAACAAGCGATATCACTTCGAAGGAGTCTCAAATCAGCCGTATGTATTGAGAGCGGGGCTTGATATGCTATATTTTGCACGTAGCGCCATCTTTTGAGATGGCGTGAAGGTAGAACGCCGGTTCCACGTTGTGGGCGTCGCTGGTTCGAATCTCCCCAGGGACGTTCGTTTTTTTTAACTGCCCTCAATGCTTTTGAGAACTGAGAACGCCTATTTCAGCAGGAGAAACGCCCTCGAGTCACGCAGAATTGTCAAACGACGTACAACCCAAGCGGGAAGCTCCTTCACTGGGTCTGTTTACTGAACGCCGCCCTTGATTCTGGGCGTGGAAGTTCATTTAGCCACACTGAGATCAACCCAGAGGTGGAGCAGCGGCGGACGCCGTGTCTTCGCTCCATTTAGTTAAGCCCGACGAACATACGGCGTCCTGCCGCGGCGGATTTTCCGCCGCGTGAACTTCGTCGTGAAAGTTCGCTCCATGTATTCTCTTGTTAAGACGAAGAAACGACAGCGAAGAAAGAGGCGCAGTAATGGTGTGGCAGAGAAGAATGGTGAAGTAATTTGCGGCAAAAGATAGAGACGAAAGCGATGCCAATATGGCGTAGCAGGAAACACGTTAACAAGTATCCACTGGCTTTCCCTACCAAACACTTTTGCGGAATTAAGCACCCAAAGATTTTATTAGGTCACCATGGTGTTCAGTATGAAAAGTTGGATGCAAGGATGATCGCCTGCTAATTGTGAAGCTGAGGCAGCTACGTAACGGCTATGATAAGGCATGCCAAAAGTAGTATTTTCTCGGCTTTTCATTTACTGGGGAATTGGTAGAAACAATCATCGCCTCATTAACTGTGTTGCAGAAAGGAAGACCTTCGAGCAGGGGCAAACATGAGAAGCGACTACGTGTGCAAAGGCGGCCTTCTTTATCCCGTCTCAGCAACGTCCTGTAAGTCGAGTCAATAATGAATTTCAGAGTGGAAGCCCCTTGAAAGGACGTCAGAAAATGCAAGATCTCGCTCGCTGCGGAATTTCTGACTTGGAATTGTCGCACTGGTTATTGCACACCGCGCATAAGATCTGTTATGAAAAACGGGTCGTGTGGGGTTAGCTACCGATGTTGGGTGGGTCATGCACTGCAGGGTTCCGAGGGCCTACTAAGACCCGAGATGGCAAAGTAAGCACAAAGGATTTCGCTGGAGCGCTGGAACCCCGGTTACCTAGCTGTGACAACCAACAGCATTCCCCAAAATCAACCGAGTTCGGGGCGCCAAATAGGGACGCCACGATCGGATCGACGCACTGACAGGGCGTGGACAGGCTCCAAATGGTCGGGAGCACCAACAGGCCTTATTAGCCAGAGTAGTACAAGGAATTACGGGGGCGATAGTATCCGCAGAGCAAGGTAATCATAATATAGTAACGTGCGCCTCAAGTTACTGTCTGCGAAAGTGCCGATGTTGTCGAGGGTATATACGTGGCTGCAACCGAGAGGCCTGAGGGGCTTAACCTCGTCATCTGGTCACGGGGCAAACGGCTCCGTGTCGAAAGACCCTGCGGCAACGTGGTAAGGCCAGTAGCGTCTTCCCCCTTGCACTGCGCGTACAAACGTCGTTTTGAAGAAGGGGTAGGCTCCTCAAGGAGGAGGGACGTGGCCGCGGAGACGTAATTCTCGCCCGGAGCAAGGTCGTCGGTTCTGAGCAGGGCGGAAGTGCCTGCATGCCCGCACGCCTGCTTCGTAGCGACTTCGGATCCTCGTCCAATTGTCCACGCGTGGCGTCGCCCCGGATATGAATTGCACTCCCTCGCCTAGCACTCTGCTTGTTCTTGCCGAATGGCGCATGTTCATGCTCCTTAGTAAATGTCTATCGGCCTCAGCTCTGTCCAGCATGAACTCCGAAGGGTTCGGGCCACGCAAGCTTTGCACCTCTTCGGGGCAAGCTCGCCTCCGGGCTTCTTCGCTCACGTCGAGTCTCCTTACCTCTAGGAAGCAGCATAACGCCAGCCAGCATTGTTTGAGGTGGGTTGTGTGCGACGAGATCAACCGCAGTTGAACCACGTTCTACTCTCTCAAGCTTTACTTTTCTCTACCTCGACGTCCCTCTCTACCTCGACGAACCTCGACGTCCCTGCGCTAGAGGTTCTCCTAGACTATATTAACGAGCATTGAATTGCCGGCACGTTGCCCCCCCCCCCCCCCCAGTGGAAGCATGCTGACGTCCCTCTAATAGCTAAACCTGGAAAACCGCTTGCTGCCACTAACCTACGACCCATCTCCCTTTAGTCTTGTGTGGGAAAGCTCCTTGAACATATGGTGCAAAACCGCCTATCTCCCTATATCGAAGACAACGGCCATTTTCCAACCACAATGTACGGCTTCCGACCAAATCTTTCTACCCAAGATATCCTCTTGCAACTGAAAGAAGAAATAACTAAACGGCTCACCAGCACACACAAGCGTTGCATCCTCACCCTGGATATCAAGGGGGCTTTCGACAACGTCTCCCACCGCGCCCTTCTTCAGGGACTAACTTCGATTGATTTTGGACAGCATATCTACGACTATGTCGCGGCTTTCCTCTCCGGTCATACTGCAACAATCGGCATAGGGTATCTCCGCTCCACCACATTCAAGACCATTCCTAAAGGCACCCCTCAAGGCTCCGTCATATCACCGCTTCTGTTTAACATCGCTATGAAGGACCTTCCCCCTCTGTTGGAAAATATCCTACATCTGAGGCACGCGCTTTACGTAGATGTCCTCACACTATGGACCCCTACGGGGTCCATGGGCGAGCACAAGACGCCATGCAAAGCGCTATCGAAGAAGCACAGCAGTATCTAAGCGCCCGGGGCCTTGAGTGTGCTTCGAAAAAATCGGCCCTCCTTACTCTCTGCACCAAGACAGCGCAACATCGCAAACAAAGCATCCCGGATCCGGCGCTCACAATTGCAGGAAACCCAGTCCCCAACGTCGCCCATCTCCGCATCTTGGGTCTCACGATTCCGAAAAACGGTTCAGTTCTCCATACGATCACACCGCTGCAACGAACGCTCTCCCAACTCATTCACCTAATACATCGTGTATCCAATTGAAGATTCGGAATGCAAGAGTCTGATACATTACGCATTGTTCAAGCCGTACTCATTAGCCGGGTCGCATACGGCACATCATATTTGGCCCTCAAAGCGAGTGAAAGAGCAAGGCTCAACATTTTGCTCCGCCAGGCGTACAAGACTGCCTTAGGCCTACCTCGAAAGACATCAACCAAGAATTTGTTGCGTCTAGGAATCCATAACACCTGGGAAGAGATACAAGAGGCGCATCACATCTCCCAGTTAGAACGCCTAAAACTAACACCGACAGGACGGGTCACGCTGAGAAGGTTTGGCTATTCGACACCCCCCCTTCAAGAGCAGAAAGAACGAATACCACTGCACGTATGAGAAGCCATTCGTGTAGCCCGGATTACGAGAAACATGGATCCGGTTCACAATAAGGCTCGACGCATCACTAGAGTGCAAGCTATGTGCGCTAAATACGGTAATAACCCAATTGCACGATACACTGACGCGTCCCCGTATCCGCATCGGCCAGCCCATGCTGTGTGTGTAACAAATGTAACAGGGCATGAAATGACCGCTCTCACAGTCCGCACAACATCTGCAGAGGCTGCCGAGGAAGTTGCAATTGCCCTAGCCACCACGACGGGTGACGACGCCATCACAGTGCTGACAGACTCCCAGGCAGCTTGCCGTAATTACCTACGGGGACGCATTTCCAAAAAAGCGTTTAACATCCTCAAGAGCTTCCCCCGACTCCCCGAGGTACACCTCGTCTGGGTACCTGGACATGAATTCCTCCAAGGTAATGAGGCGGCACATGCCGCTGCCCGCGCGCATATACACCGGGCCATTACCGAAGAGGGAACAACTTCGCTTTTTGCCCACAAAATGGACCCGCTCACTAATTACGCCGAAATTTTAGCCCACTACCGTCTCGACCGAAGAAAATACCCCGAACCGCCCCCAAGACTATCCAGAGATGAAGCCACCACCCTGAGAAGACTGCATACAAATACATATCCCCACAGCACCCTTCTTCACGCCATTTACCCAACTCAATACCCCGCCACCTGTAATTTCTGTCCTTCTCCTGGCAGCCTATATCATCAGGTATGGGAGTGTCAAAGAACCCCGCACCTCCCTCCCAACCCCACCCCATCCTATGAGCAGTGGATGGCTTGCCTGACTAGCCCGGACCTCAGGATCCAGCAAGACCTGGTGACGAGGGCCCGGACAGCCAGCCGCAGCCAGGGTATCCTGGACTGAGGATGCTCTCCACCAGGCGGGCGCCCTAACATCTGCGCCTCAGGCTCTCAAATAAAGATTTATCAATCAATCAATCTCTACCCTGTTCTATTATCTCCGGATGTATTCCCTTCCTCACACTCTATTGAATGCTGGTGAACTCCTACTTGAGTTCAACAGCATCCCCGGTGCATTTTCATCCCTCTTCCTTTCACTCAAATCACCACAATGACGACAATTTTCATCTACCAGCGCGTCAGCCCACCTGATGACGTAGCATCGTGAGAAAGCCCATGAGGTGAACACGCTCGGGGCGGGAAGTATGTGTGTATAAATCGTTATTGGGTAAAGGGGGTGGCCAGTGGCCTCAGAAAAAAGGAAGTGGTACTGGAGGTCGGAGGGATCCTCTGGGCCCTAATTTCTTGGGCAACGCCTACTTCTTCTGAAAACTTTCACAGGGAGAGTAACCTATAAAGTCGTCGTCCACTCTTCGTAGGTTGGCAGTTGTTAGGCTTGTCGGGACCGGAGTGGGCGGAGGCCCCCAGATGAGTAAAAGCCGCACGTGCGGTAGGAGGAAAAGGGAAACGAGAGAGAGAGAGAGAAAACGTCTTTATTTGTCCGGCAGATATGACGCGGCCTAACGTCGCGCTGGACGGTCCCTTGCCATCAGCTACCTATTCGCCATCAGCCTCCGAGGAGACAGTGCTTTCGGCCGCTGACGCTCGAGGGCTTCCAACAATTGCTGGAGGGCCTTACGCTGGGCGTCGTAGTCCTTGCTAACTACCGCACCGGCCAGGTGCGGTGTTAACGTCTCTGTAGTACCTTCTTTCACGTTACAGTTCCACAGGATGTGAGCCATCGTGGCTCTGTCCTTTTCACACACCGCACACACGTCACTGGGATACACTTCCGGGCATACGTGCTTGGCTATCACTAGTGTCCAAACCGCGTGCGCTTGTAGCTGTCGCAGGGTTACCGCTTCTTGCCTGGTGAGCTTATGATGGGGCGGCGGAAACACCCGCCTGCTATCCCGATACCATTCCAGAGTGTCTTTGTACGAGGTGAGCGGTATCACCTCGTCGTCGTCCGTCCCCAAAGGTCGGGGGTCCGAGCTTACTCCGCGACTGGTGAGCGCGCGCGCCGCTCGGTCCGCCTTCTCGTTGCGGTTCCCACCCGTGCTGACCGGGCCGACTTGTGCCGGGAACCACTGTCCCCCGCACACCCTCACTGCGCTGGGGGACACGTTGTCTGTAGGGTAGTTCATGATCGCCGTTCGCGAATCACTAATCGCTGTAGAGCACTTCGGGTTCACAAGCGCTAGTGCAATGGCCAGCTCCGCGGCCTGAACCGAGCTCCGCGCCCGAACGCTGCCCGCCGTGTACAGCTCCCCGGAGGTACCCGCGACCACGACCGCTGCGTACGTTCGCGGCCGGTCTGGATACTTGGCCACGTCCACGTAGTAGGCGCCGGTGTCCGACGCATGCGTCGCCGTGAGAGCTTTTGCCCTCGCGAGCCTTCGCTCTTGGTTGACGTCGGGATGCATGTGCTTCGGGATCGGCGGCACCTGCAGTTGGCGAAGCAACCCGCACGGCAGCGATGCCCGACTCCCTTCCCCTTGCAACCCCTGCTCGCGATAGCCTATCCTTTTCAGTATCGAGCGTCCTGTCCTCGTGTGCGCTAATCTTGCTAGCTGCGCTGTGCGCTGAGCTTCGGCGATTTCGTCTAACGTATTGTGCACCCTAGCTCCAGGAGTCCTTCCGTGCTCGTGTGCGTATACAGCCCTAGCGCTGCCTTTTTCGCTTTGCGTATTATCGCGTCTAACTTCTAGCGCTCCGCCGCCTAACAGTCGTGAAACGCCGCAACGTAAGCCACGTGGCTGACCGCAAACGACTGCACGAGCCTGAGGAGGCTTGCCTCCTTCATGCCCGCGTGCCACGTGGACACCTTCCTGATGAGCCGGATGGCCGTCGCCACTTTGGTATCCAGCTTCTTGATCGTAAGTCCGTTCTGTCTGAGCGCGGCAATGTGCAGGCCCAGCAATCGTAGTGATTTGACGTGCGGGATGGCCGTCCCGTCCTTCGTCTTCAAGTTGATGTCCGGCTCGGTTGCGTCGCTCCTGCTCCTCCTGCGTGGCGGGATGATCAGGAGCTCCGACTTCACCGGCGAGCACACCAGCCCCGTTCGTCGCAGTTGATCCTCGGTCTCGTCGATCGCTCGTTGCAACGCAGCCTCGATGTGGCCGTCGTTACCTCCCGTCACCCAGAGCGTTATGTCGTCGGCGTAGATGGTGTATTTGACGTCCGGGAGGCCTTCGAGTCTCTCGGCCACACCGATCACCACCCTGTTGAAGAGTATGGGTGATATCACTGACCCCTGCGGTGTACCCACGCTGGTCAGTGTCTTGTTGGGGAGCTCCATGTCCCCGGCCACGATCGTAGTCGTTCGGTCGGTGAGGAAGTCCCTGATGTATGCAAACATTCGCCGTCCCATGTGCAGACACTTGCTCGAGTATTGCCGAATGGTGGACTCGGTCAAACGCACTTTGTATGTCCAAGCCCAGCACTGCACGGTTGTGAGAGCTTCGGTTGGTCGATCACCTCGTGCTTGATGAGTAACATGGCGTCTTAGGTGCTCAACTTGGCCCGGAAGCCCAGCATCGTGTCTGGGATCCCCCGAATGGGTGGGTTAGAGTAGCGCTGATTGCCTCCGGTTCACCACTCTTCCTGCCAGCACGTCACCAATGCCATGCCGAGATCCAGCGGCCGTTTCATAATCCTGAACACGTGTATTCTGGCGCGATTATTGCGCGAAAAAAATGTAGGAAGGTGACCAATAAGTCTGCAAGAACAAAAATATCTATTTGACTTTGATGCAGCAGGCGATGGGATGTAACAAATTGCCTTCGCAGACTCAGCATGACAGACTGGCCCAAGAGGTTTAGAGCGACACAATTCGTATCGCTAGTGTACCCGGAGGGTCGTCACTATTTTTGCACTTCAAATAAGATGCTGTAAAGAAGCATTTGTCCCGAAACTGGGACACTTTCTCGTTCATATCTCGGCCTGTGGTGAGCGACGCCAACCCGGTTTCACCGCGAATCAGGGAATTCGCTTAGTAGGTGAAGACACTGTACCTGTACAATTGTGGTAGCAGTACGGGCAGTCAAGACGGTCTTTTCTTGGTTTATGGTGTCCCCAGATTATCGGCTAAATGGCGAACAACTGTAACAATTGCGCTCAACACCATGCGTACTCAATTTTCTTATTTTCGAAGACCTTTAGGGGTCAATAAAGTGAGCTAAGAACATTTTATAATTTACCTAACTACATGGAAACTGTAAAACAACCTGCGCCCCTTTTTTAGCTCTCGCAGGAAATATAAACAAAATGTTAACAAGGTAAATTGTTCCGAAAGGGTTATCTGCTTCGCACCACTGTCTGCACCTCTTTAGCAAAGACAGTGACTATCACACAGTGCTAAGTACGCGGAGGTGTATCAGATAAATTACTTGAATATTAGCGCATGAAAGATTGCTCAAAGACTAGCGCACGAAACAATAACGGTATGTATTAACCAGGAAAAGACGGATTATTCAAATATTATATATTGTTTTCGCGGCAACACGAAATAATTCAAACGAGTTGGACGTCCTTATGATATATGATTAATCACATGCTGATTTGGAATATCGCTCTGAAACAGGGAAGCTAACACTCTTGAATACCGTTAAGTCGGCAAACAATGCTTAGCGCAAGATTAGGCCGCGCTAAAGCTCCGGGAAAATTTCCTTCATTCTACATTTGAAGTGAAAGTTAAGAAGCTGCAGAAAATTTATTCCACCAATATGCTGAACATTTGCTTGTTAGGCTGGTGACGTGGGCCATTTATAATGCATAGCATACTTTTGCGAGAACTCTCAAATCCAGGACTGTGTAACTGCCTGATTTGACACAATAATGCAGGAATAACGTAACACATTGAATCGTTTAATCGCGTAAACCGAGGTTACAAAGCGCGAATGGAGATAATGTATGGAAGAGAATACATGAGAAAAATGAGAACATCTATAATAAAAGCTCATGAAATTAAAAATATATAGCTGTTTAATATCTGCAAAAATTAAGTATAAATGTAAAAAAATTCCCCGCATTTCCCCGAGGGGAAGAATGTGAAAGTGCGAATGCACGAGTTGAATTTGCGCAGTTGGTAATGTTCGCGAAAGAGAGATCACACACACACACACAACTATAAAGAAAGAAAGATGCATTTATTCACAGACACCTATTTGTGTTGTCGTTGTACTTGATTGCTAAAGCGGATCTCAGCTTTGAAATTTCGTGTCAGTACTCCTTTAGGCGGGTGCATTAGCCCTTCTCACGCCCGATTCCTGGCCAATCCCCCACGTGGGTATGTGCCATGCACAGACACCTATTTGTGTTGTCGTTGTACTTGATTGCTAGAGTGGATCTCAGCTTTGAAATTTCGTGTCAGTACTCCTTTAAGCGGGTGCATTAGCCCTTCTCACGCCCGATTCCTGGCTAATCCCCCACGTGGGTATGTGCCATGTCAGCGGCCAGGCAGCGCGCGCCCATCTGCCCCCGTTGCCAAGGAAGACGAGGAGATTCCTGGCCAATCCCCCACGTGGGTATGTGCCATGTCAGCGGCCAGGCAGCGCGCGCCCATCTCCCCCCGTAGCCAAGGAAGACGAGGAGCGCGCGCACCCGCTGCTGTTGCTATGCGGACGGCGGCGGAATGCGGACGGCGGCGGACGCTTCAGGCTTGCTTAAGAAGTGCATTCGCACTTAAAAAGCAGGAAAGAACATGGGAAACACACAAATACCGAAAACGGGCAGGCACTGCACTACGCCTTGCATCTGCGGAAAAATACATAATTGGCGAAGAAAAACCACGTAATAATTATAATTGCATATTTAAATGAACAAAAGGTAACCTCAAATCAGTAAAATACCCGAACATGTCGGGCTACTAATGGGCTAATTTACCTACACGGAATTCGTAATATAGACAGGCGGCTTAAGTGACTTAAGACAAGACAAACGCATTACTTGACGACGCTCCGAATTGCTGCACATGTTTTTCGTCTCATTAACACGTATTCGTTCAATAAATTGTTAAAAAATTGCTTTCTTTTGACCCTCTCCGCCGACTTAGTGATATGCCAGCCTGAGTCCATGGAAATTGGAGTACGTGTAGAGTATAGAGAATCCATGAGAATAAGCAAAAATAGCAGATATATCGCCTGTAATAGGTGGAATTATGATTGTAGTGAACGATAATACGGCATAAAGGTATATTTCAACAAACAGGGATGGCAGTTCCGCAGTCCGAGAAGCTGTTGGTGAGATCGATCGGTCTATCGATCAGATCAATCAATCAATCAATCAATCAATCAATCAATCAATCAATCAATCAATCAATCAATCAATCAATCAATCAATCAATCAATCAATCAATCAATCAATCAATCAATCAACATAGAGTCTATACTATGGCTAGTACGCGATTGGAACTACAAAACGCAGCTTAACATAACCGTGAAAGATATTCGTTTCCGTGCCAAGACGAGGGAGGGGATATATGTACACCCACTCTCAAAAAGGCAAGCTATACTTTTTCGTTCACTAGAAAAATGATCATCGGCTTAGTGCTGCTCGCTGAATGCTTGCAAATACTTTAATTGCAAAGTGGCCTTATCACTCCATGGCTTCTTAAATGGGTGTAGGAACACACAAGCTAACGAAGCCGAGACAGAAAAGCATGGAGAGAAAGCTAAAGCAATAATACATGGTTTGGTGTTAAAGTAGAAGGAACACACAGTAATACCGTCCGGAGCATTCCATGCATCGCAAAGTGAATTCGCACAAATGCTATCCATACAGATCCCCGTAATCCTTATTCTCCGCTAAACACCATGTCGCGAGTGTACATAGACGAATCAAGGGATCTCGCCTAAAGGTCGGCAGGCAGTGCGATTATTAAACCCAGTTTCGTAATGCTACCGGCGCTTATGTCTATAACATATAACGCCTGGCAGTAAGCTTTGACAAATCTTATGAGCGGGAGTACTATGAAGGTGGTGCTCCTGTTCTGGGCCGTAAGCACCGAACCCTTGTGCGGATGCGGAGAGCCTAAAATTACGTACGAATCGCGCCTGCACAACGCGCAGAGGCGCCATACAACAAACGGAAAGCCAAACACTCACCCATAGTGTTGCTGGCTTGAAGAACGCCGATGGCAGAAGCCCCAGCTCAACAACGAGGCTTCTGTTTCGTTCGAAGCGGTCTTCTACTGTGCTCGAGGAAGGCCCGCGGCCCGTACACCCTTGCGGAAAATGGCTGAATATCACAGCTGATGGTGATATTCAAGATGATGATACGCAAGGTACTTTCCACTGCTTCTGGGTTTGGCATTTGCCATGTGCACGGAGGTTTGTTTACAGCGTTGCTGCTGCTTACTTACAGAATATGTCGGTTGTTCGCCATGTACTATCAGCGTCAAATGAAACGCGAACACGGAAATATGAACCAGAACGCGCAAAATTGAAAACTACTGCTCGTAGAATTCATATAATGGCACGCTATTGGTATATTTGGAAATACCTTTTTCCCAACTTTGTTTTTGTTACTAAGCCACGTGTCATTTTCTCTTGCACGGAAAGAAATCACGCTAATTGTGCGCTCAGGTTCCTATTTTTGTGTTGGCGTTTAGTTTGACGCCGATAGTACGTGATATTATAGCATCATATGACCTTTATTTTGCATGATGATTTGATCAAGTATCCATTTCCTGCTTTATTTAAGAGCGCGCCTACTGTTTGTTTCGTCATAACCTAAAATAAGCTTCGTCTAATCAGTGGCATTCATAAGCACATTTTCACTTAAAGAACAATGCCCATAGCCTCACTTCTGATGCGTGCCACTCAATTAGCTTCCTGTCAACAGCGGGCAACTTGAAATAGCGCAGAAAGATTACTTCGACGTGCACCGGAATCTGTGTGTCATACGTGCACCAACACCACAATAAAAAGCTTTTTGCCAACGCCACTGTTAGAGAAGCGACTTTGTGGTCAGCGGAGACCATGTGAGACCAGCGGCGCTTACACGCTTTGAAGGAGTTGGTTTGAACTAAAACATTTCACGAGTTCTAAAATTGTGACCTTGTCAATCAGTAAACCCCAAAAATATATGGAGTTGCCGAGCATTTGTTTCTTGACTGAAGGCATGTAGGCGTAAACTTTTCGTAGACACAATCGCAGATCGGGGAGGTATGGCGTAAGTGCGGGACGTGTGCAGTGGATTACCATAAGAGGTGAACACCCTTCTCCTACTCCCATAGGCATGGTGTGGCGCAAGTACGGGCTGTACAGCTGCGATGGCACGTCGGAAATGATTGTAGATAATCCCTTAATGACGGATGGTTCCTGCATGAACTGTGTGCTGGCCTCGAAGTCGATTTTTGGCGGGGTCTGTGCATTGTCGCTGGTTAGGGTTGGTTTGTTGCCGGAGCCGCACAGTGCGTCTTCTCACCGCACAATGGAGGGTGTTTTGGTAAAGGAATTTTTGGCTCCGTCTATTTTCTGGTTTGTCAACAAGAACACAGTCGTCCTCTCTTTGAGGAAGAAGAAGATATTACACAACCTTGGTTGCACGGATTCGTCGTGATTTAATGGACCATTGGGGTTCTATCATTTTTAAAACCATGCTATGATTTAAATGGTGACCCCACGCTCATAAAAAAACATTAGGATGTTTGTTTTCCTCACGGAAGGAGCTAGGGACCCATGCTAGACCCTGGCTCATTCCCCGGGTGTGTCGCGGAAGCATTTCTTCTATTGATGCTAATTAGCTAACATAATGAAGTCGTCCGAGTCGTCCGAGAATATTATAGGGCTCCATTCATTTTTGTTGGGCGTGTGCAACAACGGGCCGGGGCAAAAGACAAATATATCTCGAATGCTCCGAAGAAAATTGCTGGAACTTTCTCAACTTTCTCAAAGCTTTCTCCCCAAACAACTTAATAAATATCGGTAGCTAAGGCTACGATATCATTACAGCGGATTTCATTTACTTTTAAGAGTTAGCTACTCATAGTAAAGTCGCAAAGCTTGTAGAATTCCTGTGTCCTTTCAATAAAGGAGCTTATAGAGGAGGGAAAACGAACGCTCAATGAGAGAAAAATAAAAACGTGCGCATTCCCCAACTGGGTGTAGTACATTTATTTTATACAGCTGCAGCCGTCATCCACCTTCTTAGAATAGAACGGTTCGTAATTTTGTTTGCTTGCTTCAGCTGTTTCCCCTAATAACATCTTGAATGGGGGGCTTAATAAAGCTTCGAATGGGTTTAACCTGCGTAGCTATTTGCGACTGATCCAAAGCGACACCGTTTTCACTTTCATGCTCTGCGGGAAAAGGGGGGGGGTGCGGTTGCCTTTCGCAGTAGACGCACCCTGCACTGTAAAAAAGTACCGTGAAAGTACGGGACAAGCATGTACTAACCTTGCCATCTCCACACGTTCCGTATTTGGTTTTACGGGACGTTTACAACATGCGCGAAACGTACATCCTTTAGGAGGTCTACAGAATATGGTCATGGTCGTTTCATGCCACTACAAAACTTGTTCCGTACTCCGAACTACGGCAAATGCTCCGTGTCAGGAAACTGCAGAACACGGAGGTTTAATACGGTTCGCGTCGTACTGGTCCCAGAACCCTTGCCAGTCGCGTCGCTCGCCCAAAAACACCGGTACTTGGAGCTTCAAGAGTGCGGCGAAGCGGAATCCCTGCGTTGCCTGAGGGCTTCCCGGTCTAGGCTGAGAAGATGTGCGCCAGAAAAGCTCCCAGGAGTCGGCTGGAACGGCACCAGTAAGCGCCGGGTTCGGGATGGAGTGCCGGCGCGTTGGACGGGCGCAGGTTTTCTCGGCGTAGTCTATCGCTGTCAGAACGTCAGCGTCGAATTCATCGTCCGTGAGAACCGCATCAATCTGGTTGTTGCCGAGCTCGTGCAAGGCTTGCTGCTTGTGGAATATGATGTCCAGATCAAGGGTCGGTGACGCAGGGTTCACCAGGAGAGCGTCGAGTGACGTCATATGCTTCGTGACGGTGGCGGCGAAGCAGGCCCACGGCGTGAGTCAGCGGGACCCCAAGGCTGTTTGTTTCAGCACCACGGATTTGTTAGAATAGGCAGAATCTGATCTAATTAGATACTGGTAAGCCTAATTTTAACTGAGGAAAAAGACAAAGACGGAAGACGGTGAAAGATGAAGTCGAGATGCCAGCGAACCGACTGCAGCGTGAGGCCTGCTCCCGCCGGCAGCCCTTGTGCCGCGTTTCTTTCTATCTGTTTACAACAAATTACATATATGCTGTTTGCAGAAAATAAAATACCGAAAAATATAATTACGCCCAAACTGTCGTACTATCTGGTTGCATCCGTGCACCTAGGTTTATCACTTGGCTTACCGAAGTGAAAAGGCGGACTGAGCTGCAAATTGCTTTCCGGAGCCCTACCGTATACGCTATAAAATTTCGAATTTAATTGTATCTTGTACTGCTGAGCTCGCCTAGAATTAAAGTGTCACCACGCTCTCGAAGCAAATGAAAGGTCGTACGTTGCCGCTGTACCTAACCATGCATACGGTGCTCCTGGGAATGTGAGGTTCAGGCACGGCACCTGTACTTGAAAGCAAAGTTTTGTATGTTTCATTGATGGAGTCTGTGCACCCAACCAAACGCACTTCAGTAAGCCGCGTTTCTCTGATGATGATGACAATGATGACCGTGGGTGAAAATGCTTCCAGAGATCTGCATTGAACACATGTGCGGCGCGTCATGAAATTGACGTCAATTCGACTGCACCGTTCCGGTGCGACCGAAGTAGTTTAGTTGAAGAGGGCGGCATAAACGCGCAAAATGAGACAGGAAAATCAAGCACCTTTTCGCATAACGAAAACAGTTGAACGCAAAATTTTTTTCGTGCGACAAGAGGTGGCGAAGCGTCAAAACGGCTGCCATGAAAAGTTGATTCGATTGCAAAGTTTAACGTGCCGGCGCAACGCAGGCGATGAGGCGCGCCGTGGTGGAGCTCTCCGGATTATTTTGGGCACCTGGGGATCTTTAATGTGCGCCGAAATCTTGTACAGACGGGCGTTTTTACTCTTCGCCTCCATCAGAAAAGCGGATGCCGTGGCAGGGAAGCGCACCCGCGTCCTCGTGCTCAACAGAAGAACGCCTTTGCCACTGAGACACAGCGGCGGGTTCTATAAAACGTTATAATTGAGTGCAACTCAAGGCGAAAGCTCACCAAGACGAAGTCCAAACTCAGACAACAGCCAACGATTCCCTCACGACAAAACTTCGCGTTCAACCATCGTCGTCATTAGGCGGAGGGGCTCAATATTTGTTTCACTGGAATGCATTTTTAACATATACAGTTGTCATTTTCTGTAATCTATACGATGGCACGATTCCATGCTACGGAGGTCTGCACTTTCACTGCGCAATATAATTAACTCATGGGTTCAGTTCAGGTCGACCCTATGAAGTGCTTCCACCGGTTCCAGAAATTTGAAAAGCAGTTTTAATTGTCACCAGAAAATTTGTTTCTTGGTTAAAACAGGCGCATAGGATCGGCAACTGGACAGCGGTGCTTGTCCTCTTTGCAGGGCAGAAGGTCCCCAATTACGTAAAGTGCGGCTTCATCCTTGTCAGATGCGGGCTGTATCGGAAACACTTTGAGGTATGCAGGCAGTGTGGCAAGGTTGGACATCGGAGCGATGTGTGCCCGTACCCCAACGCGAAAGTCTGCTTCGCCTGCGCAGCTGCAAACTCCAGTGCGGACCACGAGCGCGACTGCAAACCCCAGTGCAAGCTGTGCGGGGGCCAACACCCAACCGGAGCCAAGGAGTGTACCAACAGATATAAGATGCTCTACGTAGTCAAGAAAAGGCAGTGGGAACGCGAGATGGAGACTCTGCACCAGCAGCGGCAACGCGGATGGTCGCAACACCGCAGCAGCAGCAGCAGCAGCAGACGAAGATCAAATAGCAAGCGAAGCGACAGCCGCTGCTGACAGCCATCGCAGTCGAGGGAGCGGGTTGCCTGGGCAGACGCTGTCAAGACACTTAAGGCCCCCACAAAGCAACAGCCTGAGCAGAGTGCCGCGGTAGCTGCACTGCGGGCCGAGAACGAGACGCTAAAGCAAAGATAGCCGACCAAGATGCTACCATCAAAGACATTAGCGAGAAGCTGACGCACTCCTCTCATTACAACAGCAACGCCAACAGCCACCGCAGGTTGCGAATAGACGAGAGGAGCCCGTGGAGGATAAGCCGGAACCTGAGACAGATCCCCGAGCCCACAAGGCGATGGAGCCGACCCCCAAGAGACGAGCCCTCGAAGGTGCCAAGGACCGCAAACTGATTGCACGGATAGACAATCAAGACGACCGCCTCGACAAGCTGGAAGCCTCTGCGAAAATCACCAACGAACGCCTCACAACACTAGAGCAAACGTGCCAGCAGATGACGGCGACCATGCAAAGCATCCAAGCGATGATCATACAAATGCAAGCGCAACTTCAGACGCTCCTCGGACCTCCCATGCCAAGTGCTGAACCCCAGAACACGGCTGACAATCCACCAGCCATGGATCGGACAGCCCGCACAGCACCTACTCCAGTGAGAGACCTCCTGGTCTGGCACTGGAACTGCAAAGGCTATCCGAGCAAGAGGGCAGTGTTACAACAGCATCTACAGCAGGTCGCCCGCGTACCCGACGTCATTATGCTCCAAGAGACCCTCAGTGAGATAACACCGAAGCTCCCTGGCTACCGCGCGCACGCCAGCCCACCGAGCGGACGGGACATTGCCAATGGAGTGGGACGTAGGGTGTGCACCTTTATACGCAAAGGAGTCACCTTTGTAGAGCACGACCTGATTGGCAACAGCTCAATAGAGTACTGCGCGTTAGAAATCATCACGGGCAAGTGGCGCAAGGAGAGCGCGTTCATGGTGAATGTGTACAGCAACCCTGCGCATCGGCAACAAAAGTTTCGGGCACTCATTCACAAGGCTACCCGGGTAGCTGGAGGAAGTACGCTGCTGATCTGTGGAGACTTCAATGCTCCGAATCAGGAGTGGGGCTACCCAACGACGACGTTAAAGGGACGAGACCTGATGGAAGATGCTACGGTCGTGGGGCTGCACCTGCTCACGGATCCCGCCTTTCCCACTAGAATTTGGACGCCAGTTTCACGGAACACTACCACAGACCTTACATTCCTCAGGACTGCGGGGAACTCCCGAGGCACTCGGTGGCAAAACACAGGCAGCGACCTCGGCATCGACCACTACATCGTGGAAGTCGTCGTACCCCTCGCTGGTCCGGCAGCGCTACTGCAACACGGAAGCACCGTCTCACTGACTGGGATGCCTTTCGCCGCACTCTCCCTGCGGAACCGCCAGAAATCATGAACGTTGAGCAGTGGACAGAGGCCATCGTGAAAACTATAGCGGACATGACTACGGAGCTCGAAACAGATGAGAGTATCAGCAGGGTCGACAGTCGGCTCGCGCATCTCTTAGAAGCCAAACACTCCATCCAGGAGCGATGGAAGAGGCAACGAACTAACCGGCGCCTGCGAAAGAAGGTTGCTGAGCTCAACAAGCAGATAGAGACCCACTGCAGAGTGCTTTGCGCGCAGCAGTGGCACGCGGTCTGCAGCGAGGCTGACAGACAGATGCACAAGGGTAGGACATGAAACATGCTACGGCATTTGCTGGACCAGACCAAGACGAAGGGCTTCCATCACAACAACCTCGCCAAGACCCTTCACAGGGCCATCCAAGACCTAGGGGAGGAAGAGGTGCGCAGGCGTCTGGATGCCAAGTACTTGCCCACTACCTCTACGGAACCGCATCCGGTGTACGCAGGCGCTGACAATGAGATAATGGACACAGACATCGAGGTATGGGAGGTCTGGGTGGCCTTGCAGACCCTTAACGGCAGATCAGCGGCAGGCCCTGACAAGGTGACCAACAAGGCTCTTAAGAATCTGAACGACGCGGCGATAGAAGCGCTCACGCGTTTCTTCAACAGATGCTGGTGCGCCGGACAGCTCCCTCGGCAATGGAAGACGGGCAAGACGATCCTCATTCCGAAGCCGGGCAAGCCGCCCAGCAGAGATCATCTCAGGCCAATCTCGCTCACATCGTGCGTGGGGAAGGTCCTCGAGCACGTCCTCATGAACAGATGGCAGCGATACTTGGGAGACTCTGGGCTTTACCCAAACTCCATCACAGGATTCCGGGAGTAGCTCAGGACGCAGGACGCCATGCTCTTGCTGAAACAAGAGATTGTCGATGATGCAGTGGGTACCCGAGACAACAGAGCTGTGCTGGGTCTCGATCTCCAGAGGGTCTTTGATAAAGTCCGTCACTCCGCCATCATTGCACAAGTCTCTCGACTGAACATGGGCCGGCGGACGTACACGTACATGAGGGACTTCCTCACGGGCCAGATCACAAAGATTTGCGTGGGCGACCTGCAACTACCGAAGAAACAGCTGGGCAGCGGCGGCACCACCCAAGGGTCGGTGATATCCCCGCTACTATTCACCTTGGTGATGATTGGTGTGCACAACTGTCTCGAGGAAGTGGAGAATGTCCGGCACACGATATACGCCGATGACGTGACCCTGTGGGTAACAGGGGGAAGCGAGGGGCATATTGAGACAACTCTCCAGGACGCCGTGGACGCCATCGAGGACCAGCTACGTGGAACGGGGCTCATCTGCTCCCCGTCCAAGTCGGAGCTGCTCGTGATCCACCAAAGGGCAGAGGAAAGAAGTATACGGAGACGGCGCGGATAACAGTCTGCACGGAAGGAGGTCAAGTGATACCCGAAGTGGACAAGATTCGAGTCCTGGGCCTGCTACTTGAACGCAACCGAGTCAACGGAGCGACAGTCACCAAGTTGGCAACGAAAGCCGCGGCGGCAGTGCGCTTCATTCGGCGGATATCCACACGAAGAGCAGGGATGCAGGAGGAGAGCCTCACCCGCCACGTCCAGTCCTTTGCAATCAGCAACATTGCGTACGTGGCCGCCTTCCACATCTGGCGGCCCTACGAGCGAGCAAAGATTGATGTGACTATCCGCAAGACGTACAAGACGGCGCTGGGGCTCGTCGTAAGCCCGAGCACCGATAAGTTCATGGCCCTTAGTGTCCACAATACCCTGGACGAAATTGCAGAAGCCCAATCGACGTCCCAGCTGGAACGCCTCTCCGGAACGAAAACCGGATGGCACATCTTGCAGCACCTGGGGATAGTTTCCACAGCAGACCGAAAAGAGAGTGCAGTCTCGTTGCCGGATGCTGTCAGCCGCCGACTGAACATATGTCCGGTGCCAAGAAACATGAACCCTGAGCACAATCAGGAAAGGTGACTAGCCAGAGCCAGGGCCCTCATCGACCTCCACGCGACCGAGAACGGTGCCGTGTACGTGGACGCGGCAGAATCTCAAGACACCCCTGGAGCCTACGTGACTGCGGTTGTTGCGGCATCAACAGGGGAGACCGAGACAGTCGGGAGCATTTATACTAAGAAGGTACATGAAGCAGAGGAGGTGCCCATCGCCCTGGCTATCACGGACCCGGCCTGTACGACGGTGCTGTGCGACTCCCGCACAGCAGCGCTGAACTATGCCAAGAACAGGGTTTGCAGGGCAGCGGCGGACATCCTGTGCAAGACGGAAGACAACACGACAGCGGTATCAATAAAATGGTTCCCGGCCCACATGAGCCCACGTGTCGTAAGCGGGGGAACGAGAACCACAGCTAGACGGCCAATGCAGTCGCGCGATGACTCGCCAACCACGCGGCAACCAGCCACGCCGACCTGGAGTGTAGACCGTTCGACATTAGCAAGGATACGATGACCAACTACAACGATATCTTGAAGTGGTATCGACTGAATAGGAGAACTATGCCACCCCCGCACCCGTGACTCACCGGCGCGGAGGCAGTGCTTTACCGACAGCTGCAGACTGGATTCCTGATCACCCCGGTACTTGCCAAGTACATTTGCCCCAGTGTGTATGAGTGACGTGTGTAGGTTGTGCGCGAAGGAGCGAGCTACGGCAGCTCACATCCTGTGGAACTGTGAGGTGAACCCACGTGAGGCAAGCGAGAAGACAACGATTCCACCGCAGCTGGTGGCTGCAACAAGGAGCTATCACTACGGACTACAACTCCAGGCCGTCCAGCAGGTCGCGGTGGCCCTCGAGAGGCAGCGACCGGGAGAAGCCGCCGGGGAGGGAGGAGCAATTTTTCCTGGACCCATGGGCGGAACCTCGAGGCGGCCCTCAGGACGCAGTCGCGACGACGTCCAGGCCACGTCACGGTGACGGACCCCATGAAGGGGTAGCCTAACCGCTCTGCAGGCGTTTCAGTAAAGTTTTTTTTTTCTCTCTCTCTCTTGGTTAAAACACAATTTAACAGCATTCAGTTTCGGTAATGTTACTACGTGTCTCCCTGTGTTGGGACGGTGTAACGGCGTTTTTTTAGGTGTGGGGAAGAATAATAAACTAGTTTCGACTCCCTGAAGTGTTGAATCATATTAACCCACGGAAGAGGGCCGTACTTAAATTGGGCGCTACCCTACAAAACGCAAGCAGTGGCGGTACCTGAAATGCCCGAATTTAACTTCAGTAGAATCCCCGCTTTTCCAGACTAATACTTTCGCGACCACGACGGGAATTTTCGTCATTCCTAGTGGTGGAGCTCACCACAACAATTAATTATTTGTCTGATACGGAACGCATGCTCGTGACCACAAAACGGCCAGCTGGACAGGTTGCCTGTATCAGGGCTTCGCGCGATCAAAAAGAGAAAGGAGAGGAGGAGGGTGTCGGCAGTGGGCAAATTTTGAATCTTTTGAAGCGTTCTGCACTTCGGCGAAGTCACGGGAGCGCACCTAGACGCCATGGCTGCTATTCGCGTGCCGTCTTCATCACTGCCACGCAATACCTTCTTTCACCTTTCTCTCCCCTACGGTCACCCCATCCAGGGCCCCTTCCTCCACCCCATACAGGGCCCCCTTCCGGGGCCCCTTCCAGGGTCGATATGTCCTGTACGTCTCAGATATTTCGGAGACTTTGCATTTCCCTTGAAGCGCAAACAAAAATTCTGCACATTGATGTGTTAGGCCGTCGTGTCGAGTCAGTAGCTCCCCGCTTTGCTTTGAAAAGCTCGTAGTCACCTTCCTCAACTTCCCGCGTCGACACATGGTGCTACTTGCAGTTTACACTGTCGCCCTATCCTGGTTGGCGACTTCCATGATTAGACCCTCCCCCCATATTCATTCGGAGCGAGTTGATGATGATGTTACTGAAGAGAATAGCTAGTGATCAAACAAAAACCGAGATCAGGGGAAGCCTGTGCTGTTGTTGCTGAATAGTATAGCAAAGTATTTAAAAAGAACCACAAGATGGGGCTAGCTGCCACCCAATTTAAATTCAAAGTCCAAATCCAAAGTGCTCCGACCGTGCCCGAATTCCGCAAAGCGATATTAACTGCATCCCTAATGCGTGGGACCCATGTTGGATTACGACAACGGGAAGTGAATTTTTCTCGAGGCGCTTTATCTACCTTCGCTTATCATCATCATCATCATCACCACCGTTTCGTGAAACCCGCTGTGGGAAGTTTCCTTTCATGCGGTGCCTTTCGTCGACGGGACGGTCACCATCGGTGCGACGCAGAAAGCTTCGCTTCAAAACTGCCTAAGAAAACAGACTTTAAGGGGGCCTTCAACAAAGGGAGGGAAGCAGGGATGGCTTGGGTGCCTATCCATGTAAGAGAAACCTGTTGTGGTAAACCAAACAGGAATGCGTAGACTTGCAATGCGTAGAATGAGTCGCGACCACGACGGGAGCAGCCTACTTCGTAGGCCGATGCGTAGGGATGCCAGGCATAGGGAAAGAGCTTCATTATCGTTTTTCATATTTCTATGCGGTTGGCGTCCCTTGTTCGATCCTTCCGTCACCAATGCGCTGGTTGCTCGTGAAGGAAAGATTAAAAATTTGAGCGTGACACTTAACGGAGTGCGTTGGCTTCGGGCACCCGTAAGAAAGTGAGACTCACAGACAGAAAAATGCCTTTATTATTTTTATTGTTACCATGTGCACTTGGGCGCCCCCAGTCGAAACCTCCCGTCTACAAGGGGCGTGTAGCTGCTATGGCCATTCTCAGAATGCTAGAGGGGGGCTAGTTGATTGCACTTGGGACAGGTTCGGGTATTTTGTGCAGGATAAAGTTTGTGTAGCCAGGATGGGAGGGGAAGGCTCTC
This sequence comes from Haemaphysalis longicornis, assembly GCA_013339765.2. Taxonomy (NCBI): domain Eukaryota; kingdom Metazoa; phylum Arthropoda; class Arachnida; order Ixodida; family Ixodidae; genus Haemaphysalis; species Haemaphysalis longicornis. The sequence goes on from CM023453.1 coordinate 82,880,938, forward strand.
GCTTGAACTGAGCGTAGGAATGTTGTATCGGGGATTCCTGCTTTGTAGCAATGGAGGACTTAGAGTGTAGGGGTGCTGCGTAGTCCGGCAATTTTAATTCGTGGCAGTCATATCCTGGAGAGTAGGCGCGACCCAAATTCCAATTCCATGTTTCCCGCCTTCCGCCACTTCCCGAAGAAAAAAAACTCCAAACTAAAACTCCCCATTAGCGATATCGCCCAGCATGATTTCATTATTGGCGCGGAAGAAACTCTCACTAAATGCACTTAATGTACTCACAAGACGAAGAAAATGGGCGCCAGGAGTCCGCTAGAAGTAGGAGTTCCTGTATAAACATCCCCCTCGCGAGGGGCACGATCAAATGCAGAGCATTTCCGGGGGCGCACGACGTTAAGTAGTTTGCGTTACGTTAATGTTGTTGCACTTGTGGCAACTGCTGACGAGAGAGCGCTCGTCAGCAGTAATTTGAATGAGTCAACCATATAAGGCGCGTAAGTAGCGTACCATTCTGCGTCGGCTTTGTGGCGCAGTGGGTAAAGCACTATGTACGTTGCGTTCCGCCCGCAGGGTCGAGGGATCGAAACCTGGCGCCGGATAGTATTTTCTTTTATATAGTGTAGGGGAGGGGTGCGGACAACGACGGTGCGGACTACGACGGGACAACGCGGGTGACATCGTGAGTTACTGAAATGCTCTGCATTTAAAAAAAAGTGGCAACGAGACCTGCTCCAGCTAGGATGTAACAGGTTTAAAGCCATACAAATGGGGCTAAAATCGAATCCTCATCAGGATTCCCGACGGGAAGATGGTGTAATTTTAATGTTTAGATGGCTTTTAGCTCTTTGTGTTTATTCTTTGGTTGGCTTACTGGTTCTGAAGCCGATTGCGACTCCGAGGCCATTTCATCGATGTGCTTTCTTACAACTAGGCCCTTTAGAGGATGCCACTGGGCATGCGCAGTGGTGAGCCACGCCTGTGAGCCACGCTAGGCGTGGCAGGACGAGTACCACCCTCGCGTCTTTTGTAGGTTCCGTGCCGCGAAGGAAGCGTCTGCTGCGGGCGCTCTCCCAGGCTCTGCGCTATGCCGCATTGTTGTGCAGACGTAGGTTGCACAAATGAAAGGAATTCAGGTGTTCGAAAAGAATTCTTTACGGTCGCCACCGCTTCGCGACATGCAGCGGGAATGGCGAAATGGTTCAGGCGATGCGTCGGGTGCGGCGCGCATTTCGGAACAGTTAAGCCGAATTGTAGGTGCGGCTCTTATGGAAAAGCTTGAACCCTGAATGTTGATTTTTAATCTGAAGAGGTTCTTTGTAAATCTGAATTAGCACTTGTGGTGTCCGTCTGCCGCTGTCGTGAGCACCAGCAAGTTCCTTATGTGCTGTTATGGAGCGATTATTTGAGAGACTACTGTAAGCGTGTAGTTTTTTGAAGACATATCACCGGATGGTTGAACTTGGGTTTCGCTATCATACTCTCTTTAAAAGCTGTTACCAAACTCTTTTGCTGCAGCTGAAATCCGTTCAATACCCGCGATATAGCTCACGTAAGGTCACTCACAACCATAAACACAACCCATACCATCAAAGACAAACACATTTTTAGCGATTTCTCATGTTATCTGCCGGGTTTGGAGGAGACATGTTCAGCTGACTGACTTGTCGTTACTGCTCACAACACTGCACGCAGTCGCTGACTAACAAAATCATTTTATGCATTAGGAAAAAGTTGCAGCGTTGCCGGGTGGCTTTATATTTAAAGCGCCCATATCGGTAGCCTCCTGATAAAGCATATGTAGCACCTTTGTGGGAGGATGTTTTAAAAATAAGGCAAAAATTCGTGAAAACGCAAAGACAGGTGCCGTAGCCAGTGAATATACCGCGAAACTTCAACCGGAAGTGGTTAAAATGTCTGGCGTGCACAACTTCTTCCCTTGCTGTCGCTGGATAGCGCTACTCATCCATACCTGGGGCGGCGGTAGCGCTTTACAGGGAAGTGTGTGAGCTACGCACGAGCAGTTGGTTTGACGCCAATATTTGGGGCTTCAAAAGAACAACATGTTTTTCTTCAAGAAATAATCAATACTATCACGGCTTCATGAAGAAACATTTTGCTCAGTGGTCCGGAACTGGAAAGGACGAGGGAGTTCGGGAAAGCACGATATTTGACCGAAATTCACCAAACCTGTCGGTACGTGGTAGGGCTGTATTCTGTTGCTTCTATACCACTATTGGCGGTAACATGTTTGAGTGGCGCCCCCTGTCTCCTGACGTCAGCTTTGGGACTCGCACCACGATCGTCTGCTGCACTCCGCTTATGAGGAGCACCAGTAGCTTGCACTAGAAACTGTCCGTTTTGATGGTTTAGTACACTGCAAAACTTAAGTTATTTTATCAGTTTCTGGCAGCTGTGAATAATTTCAAACTCTGTTCCGCACAAGTTCGCAACCCACGAAGAGCGAGAGAACAACTTTCCGAAGAGCATCGGTAAGAAGGTCATGTGTAACTCGTCCTTTCAAGCTTATTTGCGAAGTTCAGTGCTAAGAACTCCTCGATGAGTATTGTAAATGCGTGGACTTCCTTAAAGTATTTTTTAGATGCTCTTAGGAAGGCTCAACAGTCTTTAATGCTACGCACAAAGCAGCGGGCCCTACACGAACATTGCGCAGCACAAAATCTATTTCTTTTGTAGTTGTTCACTTGTATCAGATGAATGTTTCTTCTGTGCCCAACACTTTATTTTTTCTGCACTGTCACAAACGCCTTATTAGATTTAGGGATGTTTGGGAGGCTCACAAAGTTCGAGTAATTATTTTCTTCAGGCTGTATGGCATATATTTCCTTCCTCGCAAATTGTTTTCGTTATGGCTACACGCAAGAAAGGGCACATCCGCAGTGTCCGTTGTTTATTCACATGCAAATACAATGAGAAGGGTTGTGTTACACATTCGGAAACGGCGCCGACGACGTTGTCCCGAGTACTCGAAGGCGTGTTTTGTGTCCCGAATTTCTATCGTTAACATCGCAATCACAACAAATAGACCCTCAACTCGAACGGTTATGCGGTTATGAGATTAATGAAGTGTTTAAGGCTTAATAAACCCGCTAACGAACACAATACACGTGCCGGTTTGCGGTACAATGAGAATTGAAACCATGAATATGTCCAAGCAGCTCTATTGTTTTCCGAACCATTCATGCGTAAACATATCGTGGCCTAGTCAGGATGACGTTCTACGAATTGAAGAAAATTACTCTTGCACTCTGGAGTGGAGTTGTACTATAACGCATGTCTGAATATGATGAAGACATGACTGCGGCAAATATACCGTAAGTATCTCTACAGGTCTAAACAAACAGTGTTGCTGTATTTTTACCGTGTACGGAGTCTTCATGATTTGTTTTCAACCTGCAAACATCAGACGGGGTTGAAACCACCATTCCTTTGTGGATGAAGTGGTGACGGCGCGGTGACGTGCATGTGAGCACAGCCTCTTAGCTTCAACCGATCAGGTTATTGGTGTTGTGCTCAATTGCTAATGTTTTGCTCAATTGACATCCATAGTGGCTAGAAGCCACGTGTAAAACCAGCAGAAGCCGATACACACAGTAGGTTATTTGGAACTCAACATTTTTTTCGCCTCCAGTGCAGGTGTCCATACACTCACACCATGACAACGTAGAGTGATGTGATGCAATACTTTCTAGCGTTCGGGAAGGTTAGAAACATTTGTTTTAAAATCTCCTTATCTACAATTACCGACACTCGTAAGGCCTTCTGGCCAAGCCGACAACCCTGAAGGCTTGCAATTTGTTCTCGTTTGGGGTTTCCGCTGTTGTCGGTTATTAAAAACTTGGCTGCACCCTTCGTTCGACACACTGCTGGATACAGAAGCTAACGCCTAGCTCCGACTCTCCGCGCACCGCACAGCAGCGGCTTCGCAAGGAATGGGACGATACCGGCAATATTTTATTCGGAGCAGTATCAAAAACTGCACTTGCAATCTTGCAATCATGACTCAAGCTACTGTATGCGATTTAAAGTCTTTTTATTATGATACAAAGATACGCAGACGCAATATCGGTTGCGAACGAGCATCAAAAGTCAACCGAGTGCCGACAGAGCGAGCCTGAATGAAGCAGACGACAAAAGCGAGAATCCCTATACCGACGTCACGGAGACGCGCTCCGCAGTGCCGCTGGTTGTCGTGCTCACCGTCAATACATCACCGCTGCCTTGATTGATACCGGTTTATCGAGACGCAAGCAACGCCTTGCAGTCGCTGTTTGCGCAACGTCATGGTTTATGAGCGCATGAATAATCATTTCAAAGCACTTAAGTAATCTTTCGGGACAGAATCAAAGCTCAAATGGCCATGGAAAGGTCAGACTTTCGTTTGAAACCAATTGCTGGCTGCCATCACTGCCCCTTTATTAGTGTTCACTAATTTATGTTCTTTACTAGTACAAGCAGAGCAATTTAAGCGCTTTATTGCACCGCCAATGAACAGACAAAAACACCACGAAAATGATGTGCGTACGTGAGCATACGTCCCCTGAGAGCGCCCGTGGAAACATACCCATGTGGGGGATTGGCCAGGATTCGGGACTACAGAGAGCTAATGCTCCCGCTGCACACAAGTGTAACTTTAAACTTTAGCATTCTAATGAAGAGAGGTCATAAAATCAAGCGATACTTTGTAAAACAAAGTTCGGAAGTAGAGTTCGGAACAATCGAAAGCTTTGCATCTCGTGCGAGCGCCCGGCGGCACTCATCCATGAGATGGATTCGCCAGGAATCGGGTGTAGACTGCTAATGCGCCCTCTACAGAAATCTCGCTCTTAAATCTTGGTGTCACCGCGGAGGCAGATCTTTCTACGACGCTGTGCCGCGCACACGGCGGATGGGGCGTCCAATGAAGATCCCGAAGAAGAGCGGCTTATCAGGAGGTGCGCCGCGCAAGGCTCCAAGGCAAGAATGCAACCGCCCAGGTGATAAAGTAGTAGTAGTGTAGGTCTTCAAAGGCAAGGAAGCGGTCGACAAAGACTTCGCGGAGACTTCCAGTTACTTCATCATATACGACGAAGTATATGACGACTGAAGAGGGCAGTGTACACAAATGAAGGAAGCTCACGCTAACGCGTAATACTTGAAGGTCCATGGGCGCAGACGATTTGCTGCTTCTTCACTGCAGCAACGGGAATCACTCCATAATTGTTGCTACAAGTGTGAGCTTCTTTCATTTTTTAGGAAGTAATAATCATTGGACGTCACCTTGGAGGGGCGTACGCCGTGACGTGTATTTCTCGTTCCGAGCAAGTGTTGCCACAAATAAAGTGAACGATGGAGATTTTTCGCCGCTCTTGGCTAATGTCCCTGAATGGATATGCTTGGCTTGACAAACGTGAGCCGGTCAAGCGCGGCGGTTGCCGCGAGGGACGCACACATGCGCGCTCGGCATTTTCTTGGTTTTTTAAATGAAGAGCATTTCAGCAACTCACGATGTCACCCGCGTTGACGTCCGTTGTCCGCACCATCGTTGTCCCTACTATATAAAAAAGAAAATACTATCCGGCGCCAGGTTTCGACCCCTTGACCTTGCGGGCGGAAGGCAATGTACATGGTGCTCTACCCACTGCGCCACAAAGCCGACACAGAATAGGACGCTACTAACGCGCCTTATATTGTTGACTCATTCAAATTACTGCTGACGAGCGCTCTCTCGTCAGCAGTTGCCACAAGTGCAACAACATTAACCTAACGCAAACTACTTAACGTCGTGCGCCCCGGGAAATGCTCTGAATTTGATCGTGCCCGTCGCGAGGGGGATGTTTATACAGGAACTCCTACTTCTAGCGGACTCCTTGCGCCCTCTTTCTGCCATTGTAGAGACTATGAGGCGGTGTTCCAAGGGCGCCAAATTTAAATTGTACAAAATCGATTTTTTTGTAGTGGCGTCAAGCAGTGTCAGGCTCGTTCTTTCTTTTTGTGACCCTGTGCAGTAAAGATGAGTTGTTAATCAGCGCTTCAGTTTGCCTTTCTTCATTTTTTGTCTTCGTTTGTGCGTTCAGTTCGTGTGAGCGGCGGCGCCTTGGACTGGCGTACGGAGTTCTTTTGCAGTGAAAGGACTGTTTTCACCTGTTTTAATAGAGCGTAGATGCGCATTTGCTCCTTGTGGGATTCTCTGCATTCCACATTGCTGTTCTACTGTTGTTATCATATATAGTTCACGGTATCCTCAAGGAAAGTTATGTATGACGGGGAATAGAACTCGCGTCCTTGGGCTCAGACCACGGCGGGGTGCGCGAGTGATAACTGGAGTAATGAAGTTCACGAGTGAACGACGTGAGGCCAAGCCTGCGTTCGCTTGATTTGAACGCTTGTTTTAAAAGTTTGCTGTGTACAAAAATTTAATTGTTCTTTTTTCGTCGTGTAGAGATTTACACCAAAGTTTTGCTATTTTTTTTTCTGAGAATTTTATAGGCACAAATTCGTCACTGGAAGATTAACTGCCTGGCGGCCGCCGCAATCTTGGCCAATCTCTATAAGTTAGTATGCATGGCTTGGCAAATGTGCGCAGGGGACGCTGGGCAGTCGCCCCGAGGCACGCAAGAACGAGCGCTAGTGATTTTCTGGTTTTGTTAACTGCCGGGCGGTCGCCGCGGACTTGCGCTGACTTGCGCACGCTAGACAGTTTCCTAGTATTTTTAACTGCGGACACGAAAAATTACGATTTGCTAAGCATCTTCGATGTAATAAATTACTTATATACCTTAGCTTGCTTTTGATTTTTGTGCTTATGAACGGCACATATAAGGATAGGGCAAAGGGTTCTCAGTGGCTTATATGTGGCTAGTCAAGTTTAGTTTAGTGACCCGAACGCAGCCCTTCTGTGACATCAGGCTTGCACCGTTGTAGAAGATGGATTTGATTTTTTTGGTTTCGAACTTTGCTTTATGCGTCTGCCACTAATTTCTAGAGGTAACTGATAGTGGGTACACAGCACATGTTTACCCGCACTGACGATCACGAATAACTCGCACTGACGATGAAAATTGTTACACCAAAAGTTATACTGACCTTCATCCGGACATTCCACGGTCAAGCAAGATGCGAGGATAGCGGAAACTGCGGTGCTTGCAAAGACGAGGGCAGTGATCCACAATTACTAGCGAATTCATGTGCTGTTTCCAAGTGTTCGGCAGATAGCTTGCCGTTCTGTATCACGTGCTCCATTTTAGGCTAACAATGATGTAAGTTAATCTATAGTCGTAGTTTTGGTTCATAACAGAAAGCTCGGTCTAACAATGGTGTAAGTAAATCTACGGACCTATTTTTATTTTATATCAGAACAGTACAAAAATATCCTATGAAACTGAAAACCATCGCACGATTAGGATGTATATTAAAGCATATAGTAATAAAAAAGGAAATGTTACGGAACGTAATGTAATATATAGTACGAGTCTGTTTACACTCCACAAACACGAGTGTGGGGATTATGCATGCATAGACATGGTGTCCTTCTTGGTAGGTTACCCGTCCCGCTAAGCACTTCTGTAGTCTCGCGCAGCCCCACATGTCAAATGACGGAATGCTTCTTTGATGGGAACGCCTCGCATCTAACAACGAAGCTTTTTGGGGTCTTTGCCAGCCACGTTCCTAAGCCAGGCGGCGACCGCTTCAATCCTCTTCGTTCCTTCCAGGGGACCGGCCTTGTCCTGGGTACATTTTTTCTCCCAGTCCTCGCACTCGACGTCGAAGAGAGCCAGGATAATTTTGAAGTTGTCGTTGGCTGTATTCACCATGGTCTTGCAGGACTGGAAGTAATGGTTACGAACGGTGAAGAACTGCTTACACGATCAACTGCGGAAAGTTAGAATAACCTTAATAGATGCTATTCCCATACTTTGCGGATTGCGAACGAAAGTTTGTTGTTTTGTTCCCCTTTAGAACGGGCGGAAATTGACAGATGGCTATTTCACCTGCCAGTTAACCTTGACGGCTCACTAAAAGGCGCCAGAAGTACCAATTTCGTGATAGTTAGGGCGCACTTTGCTCAGGACCTTAAACCAAAGGCTTATTACTGACATTAATCATGAGCAAAACATGTGGTGGATACCTAGTTGGGCGCTTCTGGTTCCTGTATGCTGCGCGCAGTCCACGGAAACCTAAAAAAAATAACGTATGTTTGTAGTTTGTGATTGAACATACTACCTAGCAAAATAGTTGAATGAAATTTGGTAGGACTGTAGCTTTATTCCATAGGAGAAGCATAAGGCATGAGGAGAAGCATGAGCCATGAGGAGAAGCATGTTTCACTCGCGCGCAGTAGACGTCTTACTGTCGCTGTGACACACCAATCCACTCGGCTCGAACACGGGGAGGATGGTCCTGAAGCCTATAGCAGCGCATGGACGCCCTTCCCCTCCTCTGCTTCCCACTTGTGCACGCATCAACCGGCCACTGGGGATATGCGTATGCTTAGTGGGAAAGATATCGGCGAAAATGGGCTATCAAAGGGGTCTACGTCTTTTCTGTACAGGGCGGTTCGGTAGAGGGCGTTTCGGTCCGGTATTTTCGGTACACGGACATTTCGGGACACGGGCGTTTCGGGACACGGGCGTTTTGGTACAGGACATTTCGGTACAGGACGGTTCGGCACAGGTCGTTTCGGTACGAAAACAAATTCGAACGAGCGTTTGAGGCAGCAGAATTCGCTTGCGCTTTTAAAATTTGAGTTGCAAGCACGCAAATCGAAGTTGTTTAGTAAGCGGTTGTTGCTCAAATTTCTGCGTTATTTTAGGCCAGTAAAAATTTGTGGCCATGCCAAAAAATGCCTATTTGCGTAACAGTAGCCAGAAAACGTATAGATCGTCCATTACTTCCGTCTTTTTAGCGACAGTATTATCAGGTATTTTCTCTCGCTCATTTTATCTATAATCAGTGATAGTAACTATTTTTCGCACTTTCCAGGTACTAAAATAACAGCTGAGTAATTAAGCGCCACCGCAGGGGCAATGGAACCTGTATCTTTCCAACGAGTGTAGGCCCGTTCGTCACATCGCGTTTTGTCATAGGCCGGTTCGTAATAGGTTGTTTGGTCCCATAGGATCATTCGTCATAGGCCGGTTCGTAATAGGCCGTTTGGTCACATAGGATCATTCGCCATAGGCCAAATTGTCACTTAAGGAAGTTCGTCACAGGAATGCAAAAACAAAATTTGTAGCTTTTTTTACACGTAAGTGGTGATGAGGCATGACTATAACTACGTTGCACACCTTTTCGCAGTACCGGTCCTCTTAGCGGCCGCCACGGCGATATTAAACTGCTATTAAGGCACGCCACAAAAAATGTTTGGCTTTCGAGGAACCCGTGCACGAATTATTCTGGTCCTGCAGTCCATACCCCCACCCCTTGCTTTTCACATGAATGTCACGGTAGCAGGCGCACGCTCGCGTGACTAACTTCCAGTGGCCCTAGCACTCCTTTTCTTCACTTTTGTTCATTTTCGTTACTCCCTCACTGGTAGACAAGTGATCACAGCATGGGCATTTGTGCCCCTTTCCTTGGAAAGCCTTTTTTTTGTGTGCACATAAAAACTCTCTCGAACTACCAGAAAGGACAATATAAAAATGTGCAGCTCTATAGGAGGCATATCCGCTCCCGAAGCAGCTAGCTGAGGGAGCGCCCTGTCGTTTATTTTGCCCGAGAGCTACTGCGAAGAATGGCGGACCGGCGCCCCGCGCATGCGCAGATGGCTACTGGAGACAGGTCCATGAAATAATTAGTTGCACCGCTTGTATGAAACCACTAATAAGTGAAACGAAATGGCCCATGTGAAATTTCCAAAAACGAAAAGGTCCGTGTTACCACCTTCCCTATTACGGGACCATTTAGAACCAGACGCCTGGCCTGTCTTCTAAGAACTCTGTTGCGCTACGTCACTGTCTGACTTCTCTGCATTGGGTTGTTAAACTCGTATCTATAATCTTGTCCGAACACGTCACCCTACTTTCCCACTCTGGCTTGCATTCTTTGTTGAGCTTTGGTAGATGTACGGCCCAAAGAACAAAAAAAAAACTAACTAAACCTGTGCCTCGCTTCTCTCTTTCGAGTAAGAAAAAAAACACGTGGACATTCATTTTGTGCACCTGTGACGAACTTTCCGAAGTGACAAACTGGCCTATGACGAATTATCCTATGTGACCAAACGGCCTACTACGAACCGGCCTATGACGAATGATCCTATGTAACCAAACGGCCTATTACGAACCGGCCTATGACGAAACGCCATGTGACGAACGGGCCGTATCCCCTTTCCAACGTGATGACGAAGATCTTACAATATTTTGGCATTTCGTATTTGTGGGCGTTGCTTTCTCCTGATAACGCGATGCACATACCGAGTCATTATCAATTCGTTACCGAAGGCACCTGTTGCACATTGTCGCACACTTCCATCCCAGCCTTGTCGTCGTTAGCAGTTACTATACTGGGTTTACTATTTTTTGTGAATTGGAAGTTGAAAAGGCTCTTGTATAATATTCAAAGCTATCTCCAACTTTTTTTACAACCTACATAGATATATTTTTTCCAAGAACTGGTCGCTTGTAATTGTCAGACGATTCTGCCCGAAATTGTACTTGTCATAATTTGGTCGGGTTTTATTCCTATCAGAGATAAATGGCACCCCACCATCAGTATTTTTTAAAGGCGATATTCTTTGTTTGGCTCATTAAACGCTCCATGCACGCTCCTTGCTTGCTTCCCGTGCGTCGAGCGGAATTCGGGGAAGACAGGTGGCTGACCCCCAGGGCGAACGTCCATCCCGACTCAGGAGCCCCTTCGGTCCAAAATCTCGGTCCAGAATAAAAATATTAACGGGTTTTAAGTAGTTTTCAGTGTGCCAACATATCAGTTTGTTTTTGTTTTGATTTGTCTTTGGACAGGATCTTTAGGATCTATTTTATTAAAGACTGCATTATTTGTGATTATTTAACGCCTACTTACGAATCCTTATACTTTTCAAGTGATTTCTCCGGTAACTATTTGTTGAGGATAGTTCCTCGATCCCCTTTCATTTGTTTACTTTTCGCATATATGTTCTTTGAACCGATTATTCAATTACTTATACATTCTTTCAAATTTATTGATTGTGGGGTTTCTGAATAATTCTGAATAATTTCATCGATTACAGTTTCGGTCGGCATGTCCCCGAACGGGCTCACCGTTGGGCTACTGCATTCAGGGGACGGGGGTGATGGCCGGTCTCTGTCAGCCACCGTTACCGGCTGTTGCTCATTTCTGGTTTCGCACACAGCAATTTTGAGTTTTTTTTTGTACCCTCAAGGCCCGGGTAGGGCGATACAGAGGGGAGTGGGTGTGATGACTGCATATAAGGTACAGGAAAAAGAAATGCAACAGCAGAATGAATGATTACACGACTGAAAAGGCAATACGCGCGCAGAAGAGTACAGAGCACCATGGTGCCAAAACAAACAACAACAAGAAAAGAAAGTTAGGACACTGGGTGCAAAGGCATAAAAAAAAGACACGCACATGCGCAGAAATGTACAATTTCAAAGGCGATATTGATAAGCTAACAATAAAAATAGGCGCATGCGTAATACAATGAATAGCGTATTCAGGCGTAGAGACATGTTGTAGCGGCAAAACAATAACAAAAAACACACTAAACAGCCAGGTGAACAATATACAGCCAAAATGGCATGGCCAATGCACAAAAAGATGGTTGAAGCAGTTTACACAGAGAAGTGGACGGATAAGGCCGATTTAAACAATATATTATCAGGTATGGACACTAGTGTTGGGGAAGGTGGTTCCAATCTCTTATCGTGCGAGAAAAAAAAGTGTGATGAAAGGTGTTGGTGTCGCATGCGAATGCTCTGATCTTGTGGCGATGATCAAGGCGTCAGGAAATGTAGGAAGGACTGGATAGGAAGGTATCGCGTAAAGTGGGATGATAGTAAATTTTATGAAGCAAACATAAGCGCATCAGTTGGCATCGTAGCGAGAGATCTGGTAATAGTAAAGTAGATTTCATATTGGAAACGCTTGCAGTACGGTGATAATTACTTAAAATGAAACGCGCCGAGCGATTTTGTATCGCTTCTACTGCGTTTGTTAGTAAATTAATACCGGGGTCCCAGATAGCGGCAGCGTACTCTAATTTTGGTCTAATTAATGTTTTGTAAAGGAGTAGTTTTAAAGATGATGGTATGTTGCGAAAATTCCTTCTTAGGTAGCCAAGTGTTCGGTTGGTGTTAGCAGTTATGTAGTTAGTGTGCTGTTCCCAAGATATGTTGCTTGATATATGAACGCCCAAATATTTATATGAATTCACGGATTGCAGTAGGGTATTTTGAATAGTGTAATTAACATTAGGAGAGCTCTTCCGGGATACGTGCATTACTTTGCATTTATTAATGTTGAGGGTCATTAGCCAATCTTCGCACCATCTGGTGATGGTATCAAGGTCATTCTAAAGTAAATTAGCGTCATTATTGTTCGAGACTTCACGGTATATAACACAATCATCGGCGTACAGATTAATTGAAGAGTGAAGCTTAGCGGGTAAGTCGTTTATATAGATTTAAGGACGTTGGGATCTAGATTAAGTTTACTTAATTTGAAAAACAAAAGGTTATGCGACACCCTGTCAAATGCCTTAGAGAAGTCTAGGAATATACAATCAGCGGTTGAACCCTGGTCCAAAATGCTATGTACAGAGTGTGTGAAGGAAGCCAGTTGGGTTTCACAACCATAGTGTTTGCGGAAACCATGCTGAGATGGATGAAAAAAATGAATTAGAATCAAGATGAGCTACAATTTGAGATGATATGATGTGCTCCAGGATTTCGCAGGGAATGCTGGTTAGAGAAATGGGGCGATAGTTGCTAAGTAGTTGTTTATCACCAGATTTGTGAATGGGCACCACCTTCCCTACTTTCCAGTCATCCGGTATTTCACCGGTTCTAAGAGACTGTTCGAATATTTTCGACAAAATTACAGATGAGTACACTTTAGTATTTTTTAGAAACTTGGAATTTATATTGTCGATACTTGAGGCTGAGGAAAGTTTCAAAGAGTCAATAATTTTAGCAATACCAATGGGATCAATCAAAATTTCATTGATTGATTGTAGGGTTTAACGCGCCGACGCAACGCAGGCGATGAGGCGCGCCGTAGTGGAGGGCTCCGGATTAATTTTGACCACCTGGGGATCTTTAACGTGCGCCGAAATCTCGTACACACGGGCGTTCTTGCTTTTCGCCTCCATCAGAAAAGCGGCCGCCGCGGCCGGGAATCGAACCCGCGACCTCGTGCTCAGCAGCGCAACGCCAATCAAAATTTCAGGCATAGGTAGAAATGATGCGTCTTTGAGTGACGGGTGTGCAACTAGTGAAACGTTTGAAAAAGACCCAGCAAAATAGTCGTTGAATGCGGAGGCAGGCTGCTTGCCGGACAGCAGCTCACCAGCACTCGATTTAATAACTATTGTGTCGGCTTCAGGGCCAGTTACCACAATTTTCTTCTCTTTAGTTTGGATCCCGCGGATTCTGCACGTGACGTCAGAGAGCTTCTCGATCACGCGAAACAGGCCCTTCCATTTCGGCGATAGTTTTTTGGTCAGTCCGGGTGTGCAGAATAAATACCTTCACGAAAACTTTGTCGCCTACCTCGAAACAGCTGGGTTGGCCTTTTAGATCAGAGAGAGAGAGAGAGAGAACAAGACTTTATTATCACTATCCGGCGTGTGAGGGAGTGGGTCATGCCGCGCAGGGCTTCGCCACCCCTCTGTCTCGCTATATGTTGCCTGCCTCATCATTGGCTACTAGGAGGAGTCTCCGTTCGCCTCTGCCGGGCCAGCGCAGCATCGAGCCGCTGGATAGCTTGGAGTTGCATCGCCTGATGGGGCGACGTGACGCACTGTTCAATGTCCGGTGGAAACGAGTCCCAGGTGTTCCCCTGCACAGGAACACCACACCCCCACATCAAGTGGGCTAAGGTAGCCGGTCCGTCCCCGCACGCACTGCACATTACACTCGCAAACAATCCGGGGTTCACATGTCGAGCGAGTGCCGGTGTGAGGACAGTCCTGGTTTGTAGTTGTCGTAGAAGGACACCTTCTCTTCTGCTTAAACCTGGATGAGGCGTGGGTAGTTGTCGGCGGGTCTCCCGGTACCAGCCGAGTATCTCTCCGAATTCCATGAGTGGTTCGAAGTTAGCTGTGGTCGTTTCTTCCGCTTCCGAGGGGCGGGGGGGCGTCGTGCGGCACGCGAGCTCACGCGCGACGGCGTCCGCTTCCTCGTTACGGTTGGCGAAGCGTCCAGAGACGGTCCCCGTGTTGGCTGGAAACCATCTTAGGTGTGTGGTGGTAGTTTTGACATTGGGTAGTATCTTGGCAGCCGGGGCTCCAGTGTACCCTCTGCTGTAGTGGGTGATGGCTGAGCGAGAATCGCTGAGTATCGTGGTTACTTCCGGTCGGCATCTGAGAGCCAAGGCGATGGCGTCTTCCTCCGCCTGCTCCGCCGACGTGGCACGTATGCTGCACGCGTTGGTCGTCTGGCCGTCCGTTGCCCGGATAATTGCCAGTACAAATATATCCGGTTTGCAGTGGTGTTTGGCTGCGTCGACAGAGACTGCTTGCGAGTCGTCTGCGTGAGTTTCGATCAGGACCTTGGCTCTGGCCCGTCTGCGTTCCTCGTTGCGTTCTGGGTGTACGTTGCGTGGTAGCGGTAGTATGACCAGCTTACGTACTACCTCTTAGTTGATTCGTTCTTGCGCGGGAGTTTCTAGTCCGTAGGATTCGGCTTGTGGCGGTCGTAGACCGATCTTTCGGAGGATCTCCCTGCCAGCATTGGTGGTAGCTAGCCGGTTGAGTTGCGCCGTTCGCTGTGCTTCGCTTATCTCTTCCAGCGTGTTGTGTACTCCCAGTCGTGCAAGTGCGTCGTTACTAGTGCTGCCGAGTAGACCTAGTGCCGCCTTGTATGCCTTTCTGATCGCCGCGTTTATCCTGTCCCTTTCATGTCGTCTCCACTTGCGAAAAGCGCCTACATAGGATATGTGGCTTACCACAAATGACTGTACGAGACGGAGGAGGTTGGCCTCTCTCATTCCATGTTTCCTCGTAGAGACCTGCTTGATCAGGCGGGTGGCGATTCCCGTCTTCGTCAACAGTCCATCTAGGGCGGTGTGGTTGTCGTTGCTCGCATCAATGTGCATGCCTAGCACTCTGGTGCTCTTGACGTGGGGGATATGAGAGCCGTCCTCTGTTTGCAGCGTTACATTGACTGCATCTGCAGCGGACGGTTTACGCCAGTATCCGAGAGGTGGGAGGATCAGAAGCTCAGATTTTTGTGGCGAGAATCGAAGTCCCGTCCCCCGCAGGCCTTCTTCGATTTGTTGTATCGCTTCCTGTAGCGACGCTTCTATGTGACCAGTGTTGCCCCCGCCATCCATAGCGTTATATCGTCCGCATAGATCGTGTGTCGGACGTGTGGAAGGCGGGATAGTCGCTGGGCCACCGGCATCATCACGAGATTAAATAAGAAAGGCGAAATAACGGCTCCTTGCGGTGCGCCGGTACTTCCCAGCTTCCGTTCTTCTAGTTGGAGGTGCCAACGTGGAGACTTGCTGTTCTGTCGGTGAGGAATGGTCGTACGTAATTGTAGGTGCGTTTTCCCAGTCCGAGCTGTTCGAATTGTGATAGTATAGCGGCATGCGAAACGTTGTCGAATGCACTCTTGATGTCCAGTGCAAGAATCGCTCTGCAGTCGACCTTGCTGGGGTTCTCGAGCAGGTCTTGTTGGATGAGCAGCATTGCGTCTTGTGTGCTCAGGCGGGCCCGGAATCCTAGCATTGTGTCAGGGTAGATGTTGTGCTCTTCTAGGTATCGCTGCCACCGATTGTTGAGCACGTGTTCAAGTACTTTCCCGGCGCACGAAGTCAGGGAGATTGGGCGGAGGTTTCCTATGTTCGGAGGCTTGTTTGGTTTGGGTATGAGTACCGTTCTTGCTGTGCGCCATTGCTTGGGTATGATCCCAGTGCGCCAGCACTCGTTGTAGTAGTTCGTTAGGGCTGTGACTGCAGTGTCGTTTAGGTTACGTAGGATTTTGTTGTGCACTAGGTCTGGTCCCGCCGCCGATTTGCAATTTAGCTCTTGAATCGCACGGCGGATCTTCCATTCCTCCAGCTCTGCATCCAACTCGGGGTTGTCTGCGCCCTCGTAGTCCGGGTGTCGGACTGAGTCGGTGGTCGGAAGGTATTGCTCGTTGAGTTGTTTGTGCACCTCCTTTTCGCCGCGTTCTTTAATGGCCGCATGTAGGATTTGCGAGAGTCGGTGTTGTTGATAGGACTTGCTCTGCGTCTCGTCGCGCAGGTGTCTAAGTAGCTTCCATGTTCGACCGGTGTGTATTTGGCCGTCCGCCTCATTGCAGATGGCATGCCACTGTTGCGCGCATAGCTGTCTGCTGTATTTTTTCGATGTCCCGTCCTAACTGAGCAATGCGTTCGCGCAAGTTTCTGTTATGCCTCATGCGCTTCCATCTTCGGTGTAACGCTTGTCTTGCTTCGATCATGTGAGCTAAGAGGGGGTCCATGGTGGGAATGGCCTCGTCCGCCTCCACCACCATGCTCGTTCTTTCCACCGCATCGATTAGGTTGCGAGTCCAGCCTTCGAGATCGTCGATGGTAGGGGCAATTTCCTGCTGACGGAAGGCGTTCCAGTCGGTCAGTCGATGTCTACGGGTGGACGTAGTTGATTTTGAGTATCTTAGGGCCACCTTGATTTTGAGTATGCAGTGGAGCGCGCCTATCTCTTTTCGGCTGTTTTGATGAGAGCCTCGGCCGCCAGCTGGTGTGATATCCAGAGGCGTCGAGCCAGTTCCGCGTGGTAGTCCTCTATGGTGTTGTAATGAACATTAGCTGCGTGATCGTCGACGCTCGGCGTCGTTGCATCGCGCCCGTGGAGGACAAAAAGGGGGTTTCGGTGGTGCCCTCATGAACCGCGGTGTTGTAAGTTGTAAGCGAACATCGCGAAAGGAAGCCACTGATCCCAATCCCGTTGGTCATGAGCGATAAAATTAGAGACAACATGCCCACCAACGTTTGGTTCAGCCTTGCTACGGCGCTGTTACATTCAGGATGATACGCGGTCGTTTGTAGCTTCTTTATGCCTCAGAGATTGTAGACCTCTTTCATGACCCGGAAGACTAAGCTTGTACCTTGATCGGTCAGCAGCGGTTCGGCACGCCGTGTCGCAGAACTACCTTTTCTACAAATTCTCTCGCAACCGTTTCTGGTTTCTTGTCAACTAAAAGAACAGCTTCCGTGTAGCGGCTCAAATGGTCCATGAAGACCAATATGTACTGGCTCCCCGCTGAGATAGTCGGCAGTGGGCCCACTATGTCCATCGCCGTGCGCCGAAATAGAGTGCTGAGCCTCTAAACACATATAAAAGAGCACGCTTCTGATACTTAGGGGTTTTGTGAACGGCGCAAGAGACGCATTCGCGACATTACTCAACAGCGTCACGTCGCATCCCGGGCCAAAAATACGCCCTGCTAATACTTTGGCGCGTATTACGGGCCGTTGGTGGCCGACGTACGGAGCATCGTGGTGAAGTCGTACCAGCTCGCCTCTCATGGAAGCTGGTACCACCAGACGTCTTTTAGTATCGTCTGGTTTGTCTCTGAACCGGAGTAGTCCTCTGTCATCCACATAGTACAACATAGTACTTGAGCATGGGCTGCAGCTGCGGGTCGTCGTGCTGTTCTCGCTTTATACGGGCCTCTTCAACTACCGGTGCGAAACCCTCAACTACCCCTGCTGCCCTACTCAATGTATCGGTGTTCTGATTCGCTGTGCCTGCCCAGTGAATGACTTCGAAGTCGTACTCCTGTAAGAGTAGGTTCCATCTCGCTAGCCTCGAGTTCGGGTCGCGAGCGCTGATCAGCCATTTTAAAGGCTGGCAGTAGGTGACAATGCGAAAGCGCCGCCCGTACAGAAAACACCGGAAATGACGGACGGCCCATACTACGGCGAGGCATTCCTGTTCCGTGGCTCCATACTTCTGCTCCGCGGAGTTTAACTGGCGACTCGCGTATGCTACCGGATGTTCCTTCCCCTCAAAATCCTGTGTCAGCACCGCTCCTACAGCCACCTTCGACGTGTCTGTCGCGAGTGTGAATGGTCTACTGAAATCGGGGAACCTTAACACTGGAGCCTCCGTCAACTTCATTTTCATAGAAGAGAAGGCCGTCTGCTCTACTTCGCCCCAGTGGAACGGTTTCTTGGGGGTAACTTGTGTCAACAGACGAGCCTGCGCTGCGAAGTTGGAAATCTGTCGCCGATAGTAGGACAAAAGGCCCAGAAATTGCCGCACCTCGGTCTTTGTCTTGGGCTCGGGGAAGTCACGCACGCATTGTACTTTACCCGGGTCGAGATGCACGAATTCTGCTGATACAATATGTCCGAGGTATTTGACTTCGGGCCTAAGGAACTGGCATTTGGAAGGTTTCAGTTTAAGGCCCGCCGCCTGTATTCTCCAGAATACGTTCCGCAGGTTGGTCAGGTGGTCCTCAAATGAGCTGCTGTACACCATAATGTCATCGAGATACACATGACAGACCTTGCCCAACAGTACTGCCAAGATGACGTTGGCCGTGCCTTGCCATACGGCGGCGCTGTTAACTAACCCCATTGGCATACGTCGCCACTGGTAATGTCCAGACGGCGTGTTGAAAGCGGTCTTTTCCCTATCATCCTCCTGCATTTCTATCTGCCAATAGCCGGAAGCCATATCCACGACTGTGAAAAACTTGGCGGAGCCTAGCTGGGACAGCGTCTCAGAAATGTACGGTAGCGGGTACGGGTCGACGCGAGTCACACGGTTTAAATCGCGGTTGTCAACGACAAAACGATATGACCCGCCAGGTTTCATACCAGCAGCGCCGGCTCACCCCACGGAGACGTAGAGTGCTCAATGATCCCCTGGTCCAGCAAATCGTTAACCTGCTTGTCCATATCGTCTCTCATTGCACAAGGAATTCGGTATGCCCTACGATAGACAGGTACTGCTTCGTTAGTAGAAATTCGGTGCCTTACCATCTCGCTCTGGTTGATGTCTGTGTTTCCCGTTGAAAAGGCAGAGCTAAACTCAGAGATCAGATCCTGAATGCGGGATTAACTCGGGTTCGCTGACATGGGAGAGGTCAAACTTCTTGCAAAGGTCGGCCGTGCTGATAAGCCTGGAAACTGCCTCCTCCACCGGCTGTTCGGTCACGACGGCGGGAGCGAGGACCCCGAACGCTTCGTTGCGAGGTAATTTGACTTCCTTAAGCGTAGTGTTTACAATGCGCACCGGCAGCCGGCCGTCTTAGGAACAACTAACTAAGGAGTAGGCTCCGGCAAGCTCAGATACATGTACTAGGTCACTCTCTGCGATGCCCAAGCGCCCATTCGCCGGTTCACAAGCAACCTGGCCTGCCAGCACGCACTCGCTTAACGGCGGTAGTATGCCTTCCTCTGCTAGGCATATTGTGGTTCTCTCCGGCGTGAGCCAATCTTCGGGAATTTGGGCCCTGTCGACCTTACCAGCCCAATTTTCAAGGGGTATTTCGACGCCGTCTAAGCTTAGTGTCCCCTTGCTCTGCAACAGATCTACTCCCTGCTCTGAGAGAATGTTTCGGCCGATAAGGCCGGCTACCGGCAACATGGCTTTTTCCGTGCAAATAAAAAACCTTGCCGTGAAATGGCGATCTCCCAACGACACAGGCACTTCACAACACGCGACCGTTTCTAAGGTGTCGCCCGAGATGCCGACTAGGTTCCCTTTCTGTTCTACCCGCCTAAGTTTCTGCTTCCAGTCCGGCATAGCCTCATCGAGAGCGCTATGTCTTAAAAGGCTGACCTTAAAACCAGTGTCTATTAGGCATTTCAACAGAGCTCCATTGAAGCCGCACTCTACAATCGGGCTGGCCTCCCCACAAATGTTTATAAGAGCACTCGTAGCGCCGACTTCGTTTCCCTCCTCACCGCGTTTATCTATAGAAGGGGGCTCTAATAGATTCCCTGGTTCGTCTCGAAAGCGCATATGTTTGGGTTCAATCCTGCTCGGGTGCGGTCCCCAGCGAGCCCGCTCTTTACAGTTCCTCGAAAAGTGGCCGTTCTTCGCGCAGTTGTAACAGGTCCCCCGTTGCGGCGCATTCGCTTTTCGGCTGTCACGGTCACGCATTTGTTTGTTTTGAAGTTCGATGCTAGCCTCCAAAAGCCCCTTAACCCTTTCAAGGTGCGCACGGAGCTCGTCGGTATCCCTGTCGCCTTCCCGTACGCTGCGTACGGGCGCACGAGCGCCATTCACCGCTCGTTCGTTCCTCTGCTCTCGTACGGCTGTGTCATTCGCCTCATCCGAGGTCTTGGGGTCTCGGGAGAGCGTGGACCGTTTAATCGGATCCTTTAGCCCGTTCAGGAATTGGGTTCGGAGTTGCTCGTCGAGGAGCTCTTTGCGGATTTCGCGCTTCGATTCGGGCTCCACGTCACCACGTCCGCCCATAGCCACGTTGCCCAAAGTGCGGAGCCTCACCACGAACGATTGCACGTTCTCAGCGTCTTTTAGACTGGCGCACATGAATAAGCGCTATTTTTCGCACTCGGGCTCAGTGTCGAACCGCTTTTGTGCCCATTCCTTGAACTCAGCGTAGGTCTTAGCCGCGGCCGCGGCCTCATCATGCCATGCAAAATCATATGCTGCACCGACCATCTTGCAGCCTGCAATGCCTACCAACTGCGCGTCAGACCACCCGCCTAGGCGTCCCACTGCCTCCAGGACATGAAAAAAGTCAAGGATGTTGACCCCGTGTCCATCTCCCGTGAAGGACAAAACCATGCCACCTAATGCCAAAACACTTGCGCCTATCACGTTCACTTGGGTCATTGTACCCTCGGCCATGGTGTCTCGTTTCCTCCTAGCGTGAGGGGGAAATCTCACGTTTTAGCTCTGTCATTTAGCTTACGTGGATCTCACCGCCGCCACCTTGTGTGACGTTCGTTAAATGGGTTAGTCACAAAGTCATTAAGGGGGGTCCACGCAAAGCTTGGAGCAAATGAGACACACTGAGGCGGGCGAAAAACATTAACAATTAGTTTAATGGGGTGCCTCAGTGGTGCCGGCTTCGTCACCAGGTTGGGCAGAATCGTTCGTGTTGCAGGGGGGGTCAAATGTCGACGGGCCAAGTGCGTCTCGGGGCCAGGAGACGGAGGCAGTGCGGGGCCGGTGGCTCGAAAGGTCTGGGCGGTGAACCCGAGGGCAGGAAAGGGAGGCAGTACCGGACCGGTAGCTCGGCGGTCTCGAGGTGTAGACCGGGGTAGGAAACGCGGGCTTCGTGTGGACTCCTGGGAGGGACGCGCTTTCGGATTGCTCCTACGGCTGCGCCCGAATGGCAAGACGGTCGGCCCAGTCTAACGATCCTCTCTGTTCGCCCCTCTTTGTCTCCTCCTGCATCTGCATCCTAACAGCGGCGGGGAAAAGGGGAAGAAGGGCCGGCTTCAAGCGGTGGTTGACTACGCGGCTGTCTGTGCACCCGCCAAGGACGCGTCGAAAGGAGGGAAGCCTGGCTCGCCCCGAGGACGAGCCAACGCTAGCGTGCAGCCATACGTCCCTAGTGTGGTTCAGCTCCCGGTAAGCGTTTTGGGTGCAACAATCGCACTTAGGCATGCGGGACATATTGGGAGGCATTCTCTGTTTGGCCTTCGAATGCAGAGGCTTCGGAAGTGTTTTGGAGGTTGGAGGGGGCTCTAGACGACCGATGATTATGACGTGATAAATTTTTGTCAAGAAAATAGAATTTAGGCATATGAATTGGATAGGGCACATCACAGAGGTCTGGCCTGCCTTTTCCTACTGAATGTTAAATCAAACGTCTTTATGCAACACCTCTTCATCAACATCAAACACCATGTGTCCTTTAGCGAGGCGGCCGCGCGTTCCCACGGGAAAACTTCATACGGCCAAAGTTCTTCCATCTGGTTCGGAGTAGTCGGGGCCCACACACGACCGCCAAAGCAGTAAAACGTCATTCCACCAGCGTAAATGGCCCACAGGGACTCTGAACGGTGTACTATGGGTTGAAACAGGGGAAAGGAACAAGGTTCTTTTTTTGAGCGAACTGCATGGTAAGGCGGGGGGGGGGGGGAATATGACGACCGGCAATACCTGCATGCACACAACACGCACACCACGCTACTTAACCCAATCGCCGCTAGCGCTGAGGGAGGGGGTTGTGTGACCCGACTTCATACTACCAGTACCGCATAATATACTACCAGTAGTACCGCATAAAGTCGCGCTAGTTGTAAGTGGCTTATGATTGGGACTGCGCAGAAACAGTGGTGGAGAGAAGAAACGCACACACAGTGACTGCCCGACGAGGTCAGACCCTCGGATGACGAGCCAACGCTAGCGTGTAGCCATACGTCCGTAGT
The DNA here is from genome assembly GCA_013339765.2 of Haemaphysalis longicornis. Taxonomy (NCBI): domain Eukaryota; kingdom Metazoa; phylum Arthropoda; class Arachnida; order Ixodida; family Ixodidae; genus Haemaphysalis; species Haemaphysalis longicornis. The sequence continues at coordinate 82,903,444 of CM023453.1, forward strand.
GTGGTTCATCTCCCGGTAAGCGTTTTGAGTGCAACAATCGCGCTTAGGCATGCGGGATATATTGGGAGGCATTCTCTGTTTGGCCTTCGAATGCAGAGGCTTCGGAAGTGGTTTGGAGTTTGGAGGGGGCTCAAGACGACCGATGATTATGATGTGATAAATTTTTGTCAAGAAAATCGAATTTAGGCATATGAATTGGATAGGGCACATCACAGAAGTCTGGCCTGCCTTTTCCTACTGAATGTTAAATCAAACGTCTTTATGCAACACCTCTTCATCAACATCAAACACCATAGAATATGTAATAATTGAGCTTATAATTTGTTTGGTTGGGGAAAACCAATCGAACCCTCTGTTTTACTCTTCAACTGCACTTGGAAGCGCCTGAACACATGATACAATTGATACCATGAATAAAAATAAGGTATGTGTAGACTTCCGTGTGATTGTAAGATAAGCACTCCACGTAAGCGACGTCAATGGGCGTTTTTCAAAAGGAAACGCCGCGCTGGCCCTACATCACTCTCTATTAAGTAAAGTAGCATAACCAACCCTAGCATGACCTAGCAAAAAGACAGCAATTATTTAAAACACCGATAACGAAACTAGGAGAATAAAATTAAAATTAAAACTGACTTTAGGTAGGCCGCATCAGGACTCCAACCACTTCCTTTAAAAACTTCGGAGGGTGTGGAACGACATTCTATATTGTAGCCATGGCTACAGCTCAAAGCTGGAGCGCTGTCGGATGGCACTGTAAATATTTCGTTAAAATCAGGGTTGAAATCCTTTTTATCCACGTTACCAGGACAGCGAAACCCTGTTGATAGTAAGGGATCATTAGGAAGTTACAACAAGCAAACAAAAAACAAGGCGAATTGCAAATTTAGAAACAACCACGGCAGACGATTTCGGGGTTTAGCTCGCTGACGCTACACAGCGGAATGGGGCGCGGAGTAGTGGAGGGCTCCGAATTAAATTTCAGTACATGGGGGTCTTTAACATACGCCAAAATCTCGACACATCCTTGGAAGACGTGTCGTACGTTTGGGCAAAATGACTCAGTTGTATTGAGCCTCGTTCTCGCACCACCACAGGCGTTTTTGTTTGTTTGAAAGTTGACTTTCTGATCTGGCCAAGACTGGAAGGGGGGGGGGGCGACTGAGCCTCCTCCTGTTTGAAAACAAAGGGGGATTGCCATCCCACCCAACCCTTCCATAGACCGACGGCACTATGAGTAGTGTACCTGAACTCCTGAACTTATCCTTAAAGTTAGCTTACCCTTGATTCGGAGATCCGCCTCCTCAGAGCTGTGCGGGGGCGCTCGTTGCTTTTCACTCACCTGTCACTGTGCCATCTGCTTTTCCTTCACGGTTCCTGGACGGCGCCCCCTTATTACCACACTTGCGTGTGGTGTTTCAAGTTTATTTATATTTTTATTGATACCCAAGGACCCGCTGGCATTACATAGGGGGATTAACTAGCAACACAGAAAAAAAACTTCCTGTCAGGAATGTTTCGATAAACAAGCAATGCGAACACTAAAACGTTCTAAAAAGAAACAAAAAGTGAAGAGATTAACCAAGTAGACAAGGGCGAAACAGCCAAAATACGCGAACAGCGTTTTTGCAAGACAAAGCTAGCCTCGCGTACGTTGGCAGCGCAATGGCGTCGGTGTGCTTGCGTTCGCACACGGGGAACTGGGGCTGTGTGAGCAGTGTTTGGGTATCGAATTATGGTGGAAACGAGATAGTTATGTCAGTGGCACCTCCAGATCGGGCGTCGACACTCCTCCGTTTATTGCTTCGGAAAAAGGGGTTAAACACACTTGAGTTCGTGGCCGAGTCGTAAAGAATGCACCGCAGTAAAGTCTCAGCAGAACAGTTTTTATTGGAAATAATTTTCCGCGTAATTGTGGTTACCATTTATCATCGAGGCGGATATGTATTGGTTCACGTTATGCCTACTTCACTGGAGGCAGCCACGACTCACTCCAGTCGTTCAGTAGGGGCAACGAAAAAATATGACGCCATGGGTATTCCGCACGCGCACTCTGAAAATGGTCACAGCTTGATGCCCGGTGGTCTGCCTGATCATTCAGATTGAAGCGGCGTAGTTTCTGATCAGCGCAGTTCTGCGTTGGCCGACGTGTGCCGAAGAACCAGCCGAATTATCTCTGCCCCGTTCCCCTCTCTCCCCATCCCTACGCCAGCCAACCATTGCCTAGCCTCCACCCGCCCCATGAGCCTCCCCTCCTCCCTATTCTCCCCTTCCGTACCCTTTTCACCACCCTCTCCTCCCACCAGCCTTCTCGTCACAGCCCTAAATTGGTGACATTCGCCATGGTGGTGCGGCAAGATGGCGCGGTATCACAGGCTAGACAAGGGCAGACCAGAACGTGGGAAAAACTGAAACAATTCGCATGGTAATATGCTGCGTACACGCTATGTGCAATCCACTGGTAGACAGGGCAAGTCTGGCAGCTACGGCGGAAGGATTTCTGGACTAAGGAGTCCTCCCGCCGACTAGCGGCCATACACTTCCGCTCTGCGCAGTAAAAGTTTTTATCATCCCTTCTCCTTGAGCAACTTGTAAAGTGTAATGGTTCACTGCCCCGCCTCGCGTAACTATAGCATCGACGACGCAATGCCGTTTAACCAAAGCATTTTGGCTTCCTCCCGAGGCTCCGAATCGATATTTGTTGACAGGCTGAGCCGATCGTGATTCGGATTACCAGCCCATTAGACAGTGGGCACAGAAGTGCGAATAAGCCTCTGCCGCATAACGTGGAGCCGCCGCCATTGCCGTGTCAAGACCTACCTCATCGAGTATGTGTGAATCAGTCCCGGAATAAGCGTATTACCCACGCACTTCAAGCATTATGAGGTACGCAGTTGATGCGCAATAAATGAAACACAGGGAATGTCAGCTTACTTTCGTAGTTATGGTGTCGTTGGTGTCGAAGGTGGCCATTATTTTATTGGATGTGCCCGCTCTAGAGAATCCCGCGGTAGGGTTTGGATTGGAGTACAACTTCCTAGGATCGTTGCAGAACTGCAATAGTAGAAAAAAGTGATGTGTTGGAAGCCGAAAGCCACCTTTAAACAGCAGGGGCACACGGGAACGCAATTCGCTAGAGATCTTTAGCAATGGTTTCGTGAGCCTTAATTACGCTTATTTCTCTGCTTCTTGACGATGTGTTTAGGGTCAATTGGTTATTAATGACGATTTTTATTGTAAATTGCGTTACAACGCGACAGCATACTTTGAAATTAACTATGCTGAGTTTTGCGCTCCAAAATGTCCGGCAATATTTAAGGGATTTCTATTTCCCAAGAGGAACTGGGGCCGATAAAACGATGTTTGAGGACATGCATAGGAGGCGGAAAGTAGGGTATAGCATGCATAGGATACAACAAATGTTAGCTGAGCGTACAGAATTAGAAGTGATAAAAATGAATTGATGAAACAAAATATCACACGAAAATCATTTACAAGACATCAAGAAGTCGACACTTCTCGTAAAACAGCAATGAGGTGCACGCGAGTACTATTACCTAGCAACAGCAAAGTTGTGTGGTGTGAACCCAAATCAATTCATCTTATATCAACCATGAAATCCCCACCAGTGAGAGGAAGAATTTTAAGCGAAGGCTGAAACCGCATTTTGCTGTGCACAAAAGTGTTGCATATTTGTCGGTTCTGTCCCTCTCACTTTCTTTCTCTATTTGCATCTCTCGGATGAACATGCGGTGCATGATTTCTTTGTGCGCAAGAAGCACTAGGAGGCTAATCGCGCCGGAAAGGCTCGCCTTGACTGGCGAAGGCGCTGGGCGCGCCGCGCCAGCGTGCGGCTGCGTGACGCTAATGTGAAATGCGCGAAACAGTTGAAAAACAACAAAGTAAAGAAGAATAATGCACTGGATCGCATTCTTTGTCCACAAATCACGGGTCGTTGTTTTATTCAGTAAATCTTACAAGAAAGACGTGGTCAACCCGGTGTTGCAACGCTAAGAGTCTTGACACTTGAAGAGCTTGAAGCCTTATCCCATTGTCCGTTGATATCTCGCTTAACACTATTTGACAAACTATATTAACGTGCATCTCTTCATGATGATTTCATGTGTAAACCTCCAACCATCTTCCCCCATCGTGATCATCCACACAAAGTCAGACGCATCACGTGTCGCTCACTCATATTTGCTAATTTTTCATACCTCGAACCACGATATAGAATGGAATAATCTTCCCTCAACAATTGTCATCTAAACAAATGTCTCGAAATTTATGGATGCTCCAAACAGAAACATGCAGTCCTAACACCCTTTTACTGCCTCATTTGTAAATATATTTTTTCATTTTTTTTGTTATTGTCCTTCTTCCGGCGTGCTAGTAAATGTGCATGTATCGTTGTATCAATTTCTACATGCTGCTCCCAGGACTTTATTTTGGTTCTTATTAGATGCGACGCATCTCTTGCTCTGAGGCATGTCCCTCCTGCGTCGTCGTCGCGTCGTCCGTCCGCATCCCTCCTCCGTTCTTCTCTCCCACAGCTGTGTGCAACACTCTCACTCCGGCTCATTAGCATACCACAGCTGGCGCGCTTGTTTGGGCTCGCTTCGCTGCGTAACGCTGCATTAACAACTGCTCCGGCGCGCGCAAGTGCGCGCATGCGCGACTCTCCTTGATCGTCTCCTCTCCTTCAAGCGCTGTGAATATAAAGCGGGTATCGCGCTGAGGTGGTTCAGTCAAGCGCTCGCTCTCGCACTTCACGTGACCTTGCTTGACTACTTCGTGCTTGACTTGATTCTTCCGATGAAGACGTGATGGAAGCGACGGTCCGTTCAGTGAGTGGTGTGACACAACAATTACGCCCATCGTCCAGCGTATAGGAACACCCGCATGTGATGGAAATGCATCATACGCGTTCACAACACGTTTCACACGATTTAGAGAATCAACCCAACGGAAACACCAATTGAACTCCCGATGCGTCGCATCAAACCAGGGTTCGCTCGCGGGAAGATGGGCGTAATTTTTGCCCTTTTTCTTCTTGTGTTTTGTTTTACTTTGTTTTATAGTTTTTCATTGTGATTTGATGTACACCCTATGTAATATCATCCCTGGAGGGCGTTTAGGTTTATTTGAAATAAATAAATAAAATAAACACAATCGCATCTCGTTATGGCTAACACTAATATAATGAATTATCGAATATGGCGAACTAAATTCAAAGATTCTTTGGTCACGCCTGATTTTAATGACACCTGTTCTTTTTATAACGAAACCGAAACCTCGAGAGCCGCGCGATATCGTCAAAAACGAAGAAATATTTGGTTCCCGCGATGCTCAGAACTAGACAGCTCGCCTAATTACAAGAAAATTTAAAACAATGTGAGACAACACAGACGTTTTTTAGTAGCTTAAGGTGCTTGATTTCTTGGACACTGTGAAAAACGTCCGTGCCCTCAGACTGCGAAAAGCCACCAGGCGAAGGCCATATCATCCTTCAAGTAAATAAGAAGGACGGTCTGTTTAGCCGATCGAACTTTGTTCTGGTGCAATTTCAAGTTCTCACGTTCCGGCCTGTTTAATTTTTAATGCCAGAAGGAGACAGATATGGACTACCTCGCTTATAGTGGGTTTGAAGCATAGAACTGCTAAGATTGTTGCGCAAGCAAAGTTGCCGATTTATTAGAGCCAATTTTTACCGCTACGGTTATAACCAGTATCGGCTGTAATGAACTAATTTACTGCCCCGACAGTACTTCGTTATAACGAGGTTCCACTGTATGCCGATAGAGTTTTTGTTCAGCTGTAACGGCCCTTCCAAACAGTTGTAGCTGTTGTTCGACGGCCGTCGCCTCTATGTTTGCTGAGAAAGTAAATTCTCTCTTATTGTTCGGTTGCTGTAACTTATGTAAAATATTGCATCACGCGTCGTGAAAGGGAGATTGCTTACGGAGCCATTCGAGGCACGTCATGTAAGGAGGTACTGCCGCCAAGAAGCAGCATTAGCAAGTGCTCCTGCAGTTTCCCGGCACTGCGGATGGCTGCCGGACACGTCGACTTTGCCTATTGCGCCAGCCGTCTGAGTTTTGCCGCTGGATATGGCATGGAAATAAACACAGTCCGTACCAAGGGGCAACAGCTCTTGATGTGGCTAGTATAGTTCTTCTGACGGCCATTTTGACTGCAGCTAACACCGGCACGAAATGGAGCTGAAAGAAGCTTTAACAGCAGTTTTAAAAGAACCTGGTTCCACCTTGGCCAAATTCATTTCAAACGTGCAGCACGTGCCACAAACCGGAGTTGGACATGACTGGTAACCCTGTCAAAGATGATGTTAAGAGGTTAGAGACGTTTAAATTGGCTCCGTTGCAAACAACGCCGAATTAGTCCGTGGATAGCCTGAACTGTACGAAGCGGAAGTGAAATTGGGGCCGGCCAGCCGCTTAGTTCACCTGACAGTTAGGAGAAGCAGTCGAGTGCCGCTGGGTGCGCTTCTCCTCGGGCTGCTGTCCACGCCCAGCTGTCGCGATCATGTTTGCTCCGGCTGGCGCGCAGCTGAGTCACCGGCATCAACGTCACTTCATGCCCGCCGTGGTGACAGCACTCTCATGAATTTTGATTTCGAAGCTGCTCTTTTTTGCTGGTGGTTGTTGGGCCGTACACACACATACTTCAGCTGTTGTTTTAAATGCAGAGCATTTCTTTAATTCACGATGTCACCCGTTCTTGGCGTCCGTAGTTGTCCGCACCGCTCGCCTCGACATGCCCGGCTCAGACGTTTCGCTATCGGCGCGATCAACATTCGATAGCGCGCCCAGGCGCGTTTCAAGGACACTCCCTCCCCTCTCTCGGACTCAACGTGCGCCCAGGCTGCCAATTTTACTGCTGACGAGCGCTCTCTCGTCCGCAGTTGCCGCAAGTGCAACAATATTAACGTAACGCAAACTACTTAACGTCGTGCGCCCCCGGAAATGCTCTGCATTTGATCGTGCCCTCGCGAGGCGGATGTTTCACTGCGTCTCCATGCGAACAGTTTGCCACGGTTTAGTTTCAGTTCCGTATCTCCCCGCCGCGGCCGTGGAGAGAAGGCAGCCTGCCGCGATCCTCGCCATCGTGGCGCTGCGGTTGCGAGTTGCGCTAGGAAAGCGAGCGTCGTCTGCTAGCGGGGAGCGGAACGCGTTCCGCTCGGCATCTCCGGTCTTCGCCACTTCTGCCTGTCCACTGCAAAAGTTTCACCCACCGCTCGTCGCCCTCCTCGTTTCGGGGAACGTCCACCTGAAATTTCTTGCTTACGGTGTTCACGTAAACCTTTGGCGGTGATGTTATCGGCGGTGAGGTCGCATAACACGACAGTGCATTGATAAATAGGCTCCTTCGGGCAGACAACGTGGAAATAGGGTTTTCAAGGTAACAAAATTGTTAGTGCACTTGGGTTCTAGCCGCTGAAGTCCGTACCTTTTGATGCATTTGCCCAGAATAAATTCCAGCATACATTTTATATCTACACGTCCCTGCCTTACTGTTTCTTCCACAAATGAGCTTAGATATAAGTTCTAAAGATCAAAGGCGATGAACGGGGAGCTTGAGAATCGTCTATGCGTAGCCGGTGTTATACGCTGGCATAACTGACAGCACTATACAAAGGGACGTAGTGCTTGCACAAAGCTCCCAACACTCATGTCGGGTTGTGCTTCTAGATGAAAGGCTCTTCTACTGGCGCAGTAATGCACGGTGATGGGGGCGCAGCTCCCTGAAGAGGTAGCCTTGACGAAATGTGGTCTTGCTATGACCTAGATGCAGTGGCCCTCCGTCTTCCAATAATCACCAGCCATTTGCAAACCGAGTGTTTCTTTTATAGTTTCGAAGTTCTGTACAAATGTTACATATCTGGACATATCTGGGCATATCATTCCGAAAGTCTGAAAATATCTACACAACTATCTGAAGAACAGGCGTATTCGTACCACACTGCCAAATCGGGTATTGTCATCCGGATGCGAGGTCGATATCTTGAAGGTGAAGAGCTGTCGATATGGCTCCCCCTGTATTTGCTGTAGCTGCACAAAAATATTCTTTTGTTCCTGCAGCGTGTGGTCTCTTCAATGAACTAGTACTACGATTTTGTCACGACTCACATAAACAGAAACCAAGTTATTTTTACGGCGGTGACTGATTTCTCTTTCACTTAGAAAGAGTCACTATTTTTTTGATAGCCAGCACAATTTCTTTGTTTTCTTTTATAGTCAACAATTTCAAACAGCACCAGTAGCTAAAGCGCGGCTGCTGCAAGCTCGCAGCGATTGACGAGTTTGAACAAAGCACACATTAATACACACGCATGAAAAGCCCTAAAGCAAGTCACTAAAGAAACAGCAACAAAACTTATCAACCATAAACCCTAATTGAACGACACAAAGTACAAAGCACACCACGATCGGAAGGTGTGTTGTCCTACCCCAAAGGGCCTCTATCCACACGTCACGCATGTACTGATTCATCATGTACTGATTACTGAATATACCACAACTAGTTAGGGTCCTACGACATGCGTCCCTTTTGGACTGTCCTACCCCGGTCATCGGCACAGATGTTTCGCATCCTTGCGTGGCCGCGAGGCGGTGGTAGCTGTCGTCGTCTCGTGGTCACTCCGACGTCGCTGCGTGCGATCGTCGTGTGGACGGCTTTGGCACAACGCGTCTCAATATATCTCAAAGCGTCTCAAACCCCATTTCTTTGTTTCTTTTTTGTCCTTATTAGGGGGTTTTGATAATTCCCTCTGAGGATATGACACATGACAGTTACTCCCCGCTCTAAGAGTTTTTTCTAAAAAAGTTGCTTCCCTTTGGCTGCCGATGCCTTTTTTCACTACAACTGCTCACTTCCAAGGTCACACTTGCCACTCCACCCTTCACTGCACCTTCACTTTGTCTGTAGTTCACTCCTGTCCACAGACCACACCGGTTGTGTTGACAGAACACTCGCTGTTCGATTACCAACACATCCCTTTCTCTAACCCCTAGATAATCAAACTCTTCTCTAATCCATCACTGCAATGAACCCCTTCAATGATATCTTATTCGGCAACGCTCCTTCACCCCAAACCGCACGAAAAATAATGTTTGTCGTCCTCCTGCTCCTCAATCCGCACTTTGCCACTACTTCGTTTATATGTACAGATAATACGCTTACACCAACATAATCATAAAATCTGCGCCCAAATACATTACCGGCCACAAACACAAATAATTTTCATATCCGACAACTCTGTTTTCTCACCCTACACAGCAGATTTAGCCTATGTCCCTTATGAGCCCTAATATTTTCCCAGTGAACTACAGGCTTTCAATCGTGTTTTTAAGCTTTGGCTTCATCTTCATATTATTCCGCCTCTTCCATTCAGCACCCTGCACTACACTGTTTGCTCGGTTTTCGCAGCCAACTTTGCTAACGTTGCTCGCGCGCCTCCGGCACGATGCCTGGCTCGGTGGTTTCGCTAGAACCAGTCGCCTTACGATTTCACCCGTCACTCTGCGCTTGCGCGCTGCTCTTTTCCCACTAGGAGCTAGGAAGCCGTATAGCGCGTCACATCTTTGTTGTGAGCTCCCTGGCTCACTCTGGGCCTTTTTATTACTCTTCCTCAGCCTGGCTCGTCTTCTACTCGTTAGTATCACTCTGTGTCTAAACTGAACAACATTTTCAGACCAACCCAATTTTCTTTTGCAATCCTTCACGTATTTACCTTCCGCACTAACGCTGAAAGATCCGGCCTTACTGTGCCCAACTCTCTTTTGGTCCCTTATATAATGTAAAGAATTATTTCGCGATTCTAACTCCTTTTTGCCTGGGATATCACTAGCCATTGCATTGAACCCCTGTAACCCTGCTCTAGTTCGGGATCTTCATTGACATAAGAGAGCTCGGTCTGAGGGCATTGTTCTATGTATCCATAAAACTCGTTACGTGGCTCTATACCGTTGCCTCCTTTAATAGCCCCCAATTCTGGAGTGTACGCCTCAATACATAGTTAAATAGCGCTTGAAACGGGACGACAGCACAGAAGACACATGAAGGCAGTTACTCGCAACTGATTCTATAAGGAATAAACACAAATGTATACTCAGAATGAACACGTGTCTAGGTCAATCCATCGAACGTGCGGTTTGATAAACACGATGGTTACAGGATTGCGATTCGAAACACACAAGATTACACTGTACAGACACGTGTTCATTCTGAGTATATATTTATGTCTATGCGTTTAAAATGTGTTGCGAGTTAGCGCCATCGTGTGTGTCTTCGCTGCTGTCGTCCCGTTTCAAGCGCTATTACTGCAAAGCAGTATATGTCGAACCCTCCCAGTTTTCATTGTGGTGTCATCGATTTACACGCGCCGCTTCGGGGCTCCTCCTCACCACCGCTGACACATCTTTCACAACTATTTTCCCCATCGTCTCCACCGATGCTCATTTGGCAAGTTGCGCAGTCGGCAGTTAACGGTGGTAGTGCGGGTATCAGAATATTGCGAAAAATAGACAGAAGCACGGTTGGGTGTCGGTAATGCACTCACCGTTACTATACTGCCTAATATAAAATTTGTGCGCAGTGCGAGCCGCAGTATCATCGGGCACAGCGCATTTGTGGAGCGTCTGAGAAGCGTTCACGTGATCAGCGAACGCACAGCGACGTGCGCTACTCGTCTGCTACCACGTATAGAGCCGCCCCCACCGGCCAGCATGTTGCAAATTGTGTTTGAACCTCCCGCGCAAATGTCTCGTGGTTCCGATTAGCCCCACACAAGGCAACTGCGAGCATGATGTTGAATATCGTGTTTGAACCTCCCGCGCATATGTCACGCGGTTTGGATTAGAGGAGAATGGAAGAGCGTCTGCGGAAAGCATCCAAGGGAGGGTGCTCCTTGGTGGTGACGCATGAGACATGTGTGAAAGAAAGGCTGTGAGTGAGAGATGCCGTAGCCATAGAGTTTCGTACTGTCTTAGAAGTAGAGGATGATGAAGTGCGTGCGGCGCAGTAGCACTGAAATAAAGAAAGAGGAAGGACGCTTCTTCCCAGTTATGGTACGCCATGGGCGTCTTGGCTCTTCCTGGTCCCTTCTTCAGCATATCTTGGTGCCGAAAACCCGTTTCTCGACGTTCTCCGAGCTTGCGACGAACCGCCGGGAGAAGAGGGAACGACCATGGACCGATTGAAACCCAAACGAACGACCCGGCGGGCCCAGCAAACGAAATTGGTCAACGAAGTGAACGCAGCGCTAAAATGTTCAACTCCTGACTTGGTGAGCCTTCAGAACTTGCTTGAACGTTTGTCAGCGTGCGACTCTGAACTGCGAGCAATTAACGCCGAGCTTGACCCGTAATTCCCGTCGAGATACTTGATACCGAGCTTCAGACTATCGTGCAGTACGAAGACGAAGCCATCGGCGCATTATCAAGTTTAAGGACTGCGATAGAGGCTCTCAAGAATCAACGGCCCGCAGCGATTACGCACAATGTTGGCGTCGAGGATTCAGCTTCTCGAGATGACCTTCATTCTGCCGTTTGGTCAGGTGGACCACGATTACCGAAAATTGACATTTCGACCTTTCGAGGATGAATAAGTAAATGGCTTCCTTTTTGGGAACAGTTCGAAGCGACTATTGACAAAAATCCTTCATTAACAACAACGGACAAGTTTCAATACTTAAGAAACTTTTTATCGGGAGAGGCTGCTTCAGCCATTGCTAACCTTCAGATGACAGAAGCATGCTACAATGATACCATAGACATGCTTCGCTCAAGGTTCGGCGAACCTTTCCCAATCGAGGAAGACCATCTCTACCGCCTGCGATGCCTGCCAGCTCTAAAGTCGTCTTCTGATGTTGACGGACTGCGAAGACTTTACGATACCCTGCAAAGTCATGTCCAAGGATTAAAAGCCTTGAAGGTGCCTACTACATCGTACGCATCGATGCTTACCGATGTTTTGCTACGGAGCCTTCCACCGGACATCGTGATCGAGTACCATCGGCGTCGAGCGAACACCGAGCTCCCTTCCGACACAACACAAGACGAATACGCGACGGCAGCTGACAAAAGGTTACAAGACCTGATATCTTTCATTCAAGCGGAAGTGGAAAGTAGAGATAAATGCCAGATGATGTTTGATGTAAAAGAAAAGAGATTTGACGGAAACGTGGAACAAAATAGAGGTTGATTTCGCCGACCTCATCATCCAACAGTGGCGGTATTTCAAAACGCTGAACATTCGCCGATAAAACGAACCTACTGATGTTTTTGCCCCAGTACCACTCATGAAACGGAGCAGTGTAGGTCAAAGATGCCGGACCATGAGAAAAGAAATTCTTACAAGAGAAGCCCGCTGCTTCAGATGCACGGCTAAGGGACACCGCTCAAAGGACTGCCAACGACGGATTTCATGCTCCAAATGTCAACGGAGGCATGCTTCATCGCTATGCTCGCAGTCGACAATCGGAAGTCAACCACCGAAACCTGGCTCGGATAAAGCGTACTATGCCGCTGCGGACTCGGGCACAAACGTCAAGCATAGCAAGACCGTACTGCTTCAGACTTTTCGGGCATGAGCTGTCTCGCAGGAGCGACGATGCTTCCTTCGCGTGGTCATCGACGGTGGCAGCCAAAGGTGTTTTTTACGTGAGGACATCTCCCGAAAACTGAAGATTCCTGTTGTAGGGAAAGTCTCTCTCGCCATCAACACGTTTGGAAACACTCGCCGAAAGAAAACTCGCAAATATCGTATTGTCCGACTAAAACTAGAAAGCCAGTATGATCATTCAGAATGCACACTGGACGTGGTTGAAATTCCCGAAATATGCCAGGATATTCAATCATACTTGGCTGATGTTCCTTTCGTGAAGAAGTTCGAAGAAAGCGGAAAAAATATCGGTGATTCAGACAAATTTGGTTGGAGCACTGGAGACGACAGCATTGGACTTCTAATAGGAGCAGATCAAATGTGGCTGCTTTTGACAGCTGAAGTTACGCGCCATACTAACTCTAGCCTTGTGGCCGTGAACAGAATTTTCGGCTGGACGTTTCAAGGTGCTACAGACACCGCAAACCAATCCGTGCCGTCGAACTGCATGGTATGCATCTTGCACAGTAACATCAGCTGTCCGGAGCAAGATTGTCGCCAAGACGACATTGCCCGACAGTTTTGGGACTTGGAGACTATGGGAATAAGCACAAAAGACGACAGTGAGATCAAAAACCCAGCGTCAGGGGAATTCGAATCGACAGTTACCAAGATTGAAGGACGTTATGAAGTGGCTCTTGCGTGGAGGCCTATCGAGAAGACAGCTCTCGGAGACAACCGTTGCGTGGCCATGAGAAGATTAACGTCTCTGGTGCAACGCCTGGATAAGAACAAAGACCTTATCGAAAGGTATGACAAAGCCATACGACAGTACCTCGTTGACGGTCACGCAGAGATTGTTCCTGAGACACGTTTTAAACCAGAAAAGGACAAACGGATTTACTATATGCCCCACAGAGAAGTGCTCAAGGAAGATGGCACAACTCCAAAACTACGAGTTGTATTTGATGCATCGTCATCTGCTCCGGGTTTTCTCTCACTGGACGAATGCCTGCACAAGGGAGTCAACTTGAACCCTGATATACTGGAGCTACTACTGAGGTTCAGGACGTACCCAGTTGGACTCAGTGCAGATGTGGAGAAGGCATTCCTCCAAATCGGCGTCCAGGAGAAAGACCGTGACGCCTGCCGGTTCTTGAGGTATTAAAGCCTACCAACTGGAACACCGGCAGACGACCTGCAAGAGTGGTGGATGAAACGTGTTCCTTTTGGAGCTACATCAAGCCCATTTCTCCTCTCGGCCACTATTCAATGTTACCTGAGTAAAGCTTCAGAAGAGGACAAGAAGACGGCGGAACTACTGAAGACATCGTTCTACGTTGACGACTTCCTTGCGGGAGCGGATTCAAAAGACAGTGCTCTACGCATCTGTGAGCAAGCCAATCGCATCATGCTTAAAGCCGGCATGACACTGAAAAAGTTGTCGACAAATTCCGCTTCTCTGCAAGATCATTTTGACGACAGCGAAAAACGACAAGCGGAAGCAAGCAATCAAGACCCCGTATTGCCTCCTGAAAACAGAAGAGTTTTTGGCATCGCTTGGAGAAAAGATGATACACTTCACCTTAGCACGAAATCTGCGCTTCTTGCATCCAGAAAGACACCAGCAACAAAGAGGACCGTACTCCAAGCAATAGCTGGAATCTTTGACCCACTAGGATTGATTTGTCCATTTGTCATCAAAGAAAAAATTCTGTTTCAGCAGCTTTGGATGCAGAAAATTCGTTGGGACATGCATCTTCCGGATAACCTGAAGTCTGAATAACATGACTGGATTCATTCTCTTCCGAAGCTGCAAGAAACAAGAGGCAAACGCTACTTGCTTTCAGACGCAGAAAACAGATCGGACTGTTGGGAAGTTCACATATTTTGTGACGCAAGTCCGCAAGCATATGGGGCGGTAGCTTTTCTTCGTTTCGTGAACAGAGCAGGAGAAACGGATACATCGTTCTTGTTAGCAGAAACGAGAGTGGCTCCAATCAGAAAACTTACCGTACCTAGGTTGGAACTCATGCGAGCGCTCATCGCCGCAAGAATGGGTGCCTACCTGAAAAACAAGGTTTTTGACAGGACAGTTATCACGTTTTGGACGGACTCCTCGCTAGCATTGGGATGGATCCGTGGTGGCAAGAAGTGGGAGTCATTCGTCACGAACAGAGTGGCGGAAATAAAGGAACGTCCCATCCCACCCAGTGGCGTCATTGCCCAGGATCTTTGAACCACGCGGATACACTAACTCGAGGTTGTTTGGCTGACGAATTGATTAGCAGTTCACTTTGGTGGGAGGGACCGACCTGGCTTAAGTTTCCCGAAGAAGATTGGCCAGATGACATTCAAGTCTCAAGCCGCGATTTGTCAACAGAGCTGACACATGTGGAGCTGACAGGTTGCAACGAAGATGAACTAGCACAAGTTATACCTGCCGAGAGGTTTAGCAGTCTGCATAAGCTTCTCAGAGTGGTTGCATGGACGAGAAGATTTTGTGTAAGAAGTTCCGAGCCACCTACAGGACCACTCTCTACATTCTAAATAAGGACGGCGGAACAATGTTTGATAAAAGCAGAACGAGCGAAACACTACCATCAAGAGATGAAAGGTATTAAATTAGGGCAAGATCCGAAAAACTCCGACATCGCGATGCTTCGCCCGTTTATCGATGGCAAAGGACTGCTGCGAACACGAAGGAGATTATCATACTTCACTGTAAACGAAGACACGAAGAACCCTATCATGCTACCGTCAAGATGTCACTTCACGGAGTTAATCATCGACTCGGTTCACAGAAGACTACTACACAGGGAAATCAGAGACGTGTTAGTAGAATTACGGGAAAGATTTTGGATACCAAAAGCTCGCCAGCGAGTGAAAAGCGTCCCGCATTCATGTAGCACATGTAAAAAATACAAAGCAAAGTCTGCCTCAGCTCCAACGGCACCTGTTCCGGAAGAGAGACTTCGGAAGTCCAACCCGTTTGATATAATCGGAATTGACTTTGCCGGACCCCTACTGGTTAGAGGAGAAATTCGCAAGCTGTATGTCCTCCTCATCACATGTGCTGTTCTAAAGGCTACACACTTGGAAATAGTTTCAAGTCTGACCACAGAAGCATTCATGTATGCTTTCCAGAGGTTTATAGCTCGAAGAGGCTTGCCATGTGTAGTTTATTCGGACAACAGCCTTAACTTGAAGCGCGCAAGCAAAGACTGCGTTCCCTGCACAGACTCTGCTCTTCTCACAAAATGCGCAACTTCGCTGCTGAACGTGGCATCACATAGAAGTTTAACGTGGAAGCTGCACCTTGGTGGGGCGGATTTTGGGAACGACTGGTCGGTTCTGTAAAGCGAGCTGTACGAGTCACGTTGGGCAAGGCATCTGTAACCGAAGAGCAGTTGGGCACACTCATGTGCGAAATAGAAGCAGTCGTAAATTCTCGTCCTCTCACTTTCGTGGAAAGCTCCATCAACGAGCCAGAAGTCATCACACCTGTTCACTTTATCATCGGCAGACGTTTACATCATTACCAACTGTGTGCGCAGAACTGTGTGAACAGCATCCTGCAGAAATGACAAAGAAATGGTATTACCGCCAACAACTCTTAAATCTTTTCTGGTCGCGATGGACAAAGGACTACGTTCATCAACTGTCATCATTCCATCGTGTCAAGTCTAAAAAGACCATATCTATTAAACTTGGAGACGTCGTGCTCATGGAAGGAAAGGGTCCACGTGGAATTTGGACGACAGGAATCATAGCGGAAACACATCCCGGTCGTGACGGCATAGTTCGTGCTTGCTAAGTCCGAATCCCGAATGGACAGTTCCTGACCCGTCATGTTCAAAAGTTGTACCCTCTCGAGCTCGCCAAGAGCCCCGGGGAGGATGTCATAGAAGTAGAGGATGATGAAGTGCGCGCGGCGCAGTAGCACTGAAATAAAGAAAGAGGAAGGATGCTTCTTCCCAGTTCTGGTACACCGTGGGCGTCTTGGCTCTTCCTGGTCCCTTCTTCAACACATACAAATATATAGTAGAGGGAAATATGGCACTGTATTCGCGGGCCGCCGTAAGCGGCGCTATTGCATCTAGCGACGTTCCTCGCCTCCTTGGCTTGGTTAGACACATGGCTTCTTTTTCGTCCTGAAGCCAAATCAACAAAAACTGGTAGCATTGTTTTTTTTATTCAGCTTGCATGAACCTTCTAAATATTTCCTGGCAAATACAGCTTTCTGGAAGTTTAAATTTGTAATGATAAAACAAATTCGATAAATCTTCGGCAGTAATATTGTATTTTTGCGGCCAGAGGCGACTTTTCAGCCTGATCGTGAGCCATGCCAAGGACAAGTGGAACGTGCCTGCCCGGTACATGGCGGCACGCTCGCCGAAGCGCGGCTCCACTAGACGGTGGTGCCAGATTTCCCTCTAGTGTATATTAGTATGAAACTCTACGCCCGCATTCGCACGTGCCGTACTCCACCTTCCCCTCCACGAGACGCTCCTCTCCATTTTATTTCTTTCGTCACTGCTCGCTCACTCGGTTACGTGGTCATAAAGAGACAGCGCTCCCGCGAGGCCCAGGTAACGGCTGCCAAAGGGCTGCCCCCTAAAACGACCAAAACCTGCCGTCGCCGTTTCTAAGCAAATTCGACTTCGCCCCGTAGTTGCGAATACCTCCCGGTTGAACAGAAACCTCCCAGTTGGAACATCGGTATGAGCCCATATTTCATTTTCAGGTTGGAAGGCCTTCCAAGCGATATTCTCGCCGGTGTCCTTCACGCCTAAGTAAGCGTCATCACCGGTTGCCGGTTTTTTTTATGGCGTCTTTATTTCTGCTTTGTACAGGTTATAAAACTTGCGACAGAAATGGGGGAATTTATGGTGGAGGGGGAGGGGGCCGGTACCCACGTCTTCGAGGTGGGGTGGTCCCGAAGTCGGCTCTACAAAGAAACGGCCCGGTCCTCTCTCGTCCTTAAAATATTGAAGAAATGCCCGCCAGAGCCGGAGTGCGTCCGATGGTCCAACGTGCTACGGTGGATCTATCCAATCCTTGAGGGTTCCAGGTCGGCGTACGCCGAGAGACTGAAGCGCAGTCTCCCGAACCGCGGTAAAGGCAGGGCAATACCATAAAATATGTTCAGTCGTGCCTCTTGCGGGGCGTAACGGGCACTGTGGGATCACGTATGAGTGCGGGTTGATGAGGTGTAGCCGCGCTGGGGACAAAAGTTGGCCAGTCTGGGCTTGGCGAAGAATTACCGCCTCCATCCTTTAAAGATTGCTGGGTGGTCGCCGATATTTTTCCTCGGGGTTCGCCAAGTGCCGGAGAATGCTGCGGCGATAGCATTGAGCACGATGCCATGTCTCGGCCTTATCCATCAGAGGCGACGGTGGGTGTGCAACATCGACAATGGCCGAAGAAGTGCAAACGACAGCGCATCCAGGCAAAGGTGCGGAAAGAGCTGCAGCGCGCTCTGCCTGGTGTGCCTTTTCGTTCGCAGTAATTCCCTCATGCGCAGGAATCCATTTGATGACTATGTTGTAGCCTTCCTCCCGTAGGCGACGGGCTTCTTTCCGAATTGTGTTAAGAACGGAGTAGTCCGCTCCCCCTGCACGGCAGGCGGTGTACGCTGCTTGCGAGTCGGTATAAATATAATAGGTGCTGACGGATCCCGTCTTTCCTCTATTCGAGTAATGGCAAGGCGTATGGCGATGAGCTCAAGACTGGTGACCGTGTGTTCCTCAGTGAGCCGTTCAACCAAAGTTGTGTTTGTCTCAGAATCATGGCAAGCTATTGCGGCGCAGTTCTGGAACTGTGCGACATCCGTGTATAGTTGGACGGTCCCTTCTAGGGATAGCTTGTGTGACATTTTCACGTGGCGTTTAGCAGCAGCTTTGCGCCTTTGCGGATTAGCTGAACTCATGTTCTTTGTAATGGTATACCATCCACTAAGTCGATGAGTTCCCATGGTGGGGCAGGAGACGAGAGTGGTTCCAGGTTGTCGACGTCGAATCCCAATGGCCGCAAGATGTGACGGCCAGGCACCGTTGTGGAAAGACGGACGCGCGGGGCTTGCGATTGCTGCTCTGCCACATCCTGCAGGGCATTGATTTTGCTGCATGCGTGCAGGTCCACTACTGGGCAGTACTGCGGTAGCCCAGTGACCAAGCGAATCACTTTGCGATTTATTCTCTCAAGCTGAAGGCGTTGGGTCGTAAGTCTCATGTACGAATATGGGTACAGGATTTTTATGCGTGCGTGGTCTTCATGCCGCTACCTATGAAATGACAGTTGTGCTGGTATTTAGATGTCAAAATTACATGGCTCATAGCGGTTAGTCGGCTTTTCCTCCTCAATTGAGTGTTTTTATGCGTGCGTGTTCTTCATGCCGCTACCTATGAAATGACAGTTGTGCTGGTATTTAGATGTAGAAATTACATGGCTCATAGCGGTTAGTCGGCTTTCCTCCTCAATTGAGTGGTCCCTGTGTGGGTTGGTGTGTTACACAGACATCTTACACATTGAGGAAGACGCGTACGAGGCGTAAGGAAAACGGAAATCCAAATGTTTGTACGCAAGAATAAAGCTCAAGGTCTTCAAGGAAATAAATCATTGCTGTTCGTGTGGACGAAGATGAGGAACAATTGAAGCGTTGGCCCGAACACAAGCGCGAACGGGGGCAAAAAGAAAGGAAAGCTGCTGGCGCCGCCGTTACCGCCCAAGTTGTGCTCGTCAACTGGCGGCGAATCCTTCCCGGATGAACAGCGACTTGCCGGCTTGCAACGCCAGCGTGAGCTGATATCACTACTTCAGAGGGCTTTTAGGAAATATTTTTGACCGCGTCTGTCCCTACTAAGCGCGCGCACATGAACGGTTGCCGGGTTATGCGTGCGCTGGTTTGAAGCGGAAAACAGTGGATGGTGGGGGAAGGGGGGGAATGCACGCGCGGCGATCGGTTTCATACCCGTACTGATGGATGGCATGTCCGTTATGCTGGTGCGAGGCTTAAACGCGGACTTTAAACGTCCACATGGGACCTGTCCGGAGTCCTTAGTGGTAGAGAGGATTGGGTTAGTGTGTTACGTAAAGAATAAGATGCTTACAACGCGGGGGCGCGCACAGGCAGCTACGTGTTTGTTTGCAAGAACAAAGCTTATATCTTTCAGAGTATCATTCAGCTGATGAGAAGGGTGCTCCATCCGGCGTGGTTAGGATGTGTGCTCCATCGCAAATTACGATAAACATGTTTTGTTTCGTGCACTCCGTGGATTGCGTCCATCTTTGCTGGTCCACCGTCTTCACAGAGTGGAAGGGCGCTAATTTTGTAACGATGTATCAACACCAACTAGCCCAACTGTCGATTTTGCTGTCCACCTTATTACCGTCGACACGTGCCCTGACATTTTCAGTCAGAAGGCTCGTTACATAGGGTCATTTTGGTTGGACCATCGCTACCTAGGTAGCCCGAAATGTATTTAAAGTGGCGATTTTGGAGATACATTGGTCGAAACAGATTTTCGACCATGATAGATGCACTGAAAACGATTGACTTATTGATTGTAGGGTTTAACGCGCCGACGCAACGCAGACGACGCAACGCAGGCGGATAAATTTTGACAACAGGGGGATCTTTAACGTGCGTCGAAAACTCGTACACAGGGGCGTTTTTGCTTTTCGCCTCCATCAGGAAAGCGGTCGCCGCGGCCAGTAATCGAACCCGCGACCTCGTGCTCAGCAGCACAATGCCCTAGCCACTGAGCCACCGCGGCGGTGCACTGAAAGCGATTGAGGGGAGACCGATATACCTTGGCCACGCAATTCGTCCGAAAGGCGCACTTTCGAATTCGTGCTGTGTCGGAGCGCTATTATAGTCGTGTTCTCGACGTTTTGTCGTGTAGGAAACGGGTCAGATTTTCAGGCAAAGTTTTTTACCTCTACTCTATAAGGGTTTTTTCGCTACCGTTGGCGTCAACAGAAAACTCCCGCGAACACATAAAAGAATTCACTGGCACCACCAGGAATTGAACCTGGAACAAATAGAGGAATAAAGTCATAGCCCGTTGTCTTACCGATTTAGCTACGAGCCAACGCGAAAGCGGGGAAAACAAGTGGTGCACTCACCAAGCACAACTACGGGTTTCACCCCTGCATTCCTGCTGAATGCACCGCGATAGCGATTAAAGGAAGCTCACACCAACCCTTGGTATCTCACTTCTAGTACGCCAATGTGCTAAAGCCTGTGGTTTCCAGTGTTCACACAAAATCTTTCAGCTCCTTGCCGTCCGCCTTCCCGCCAAACGACACTTTAAGGAACCCATTCATATATTCCTTGATGACCAGGCCATCCCTCCAAGCCCCAGCATCAAGAACCTGAGCTAACATCTTCAAGCCAACCCCAAGAGTGACGTATGCTTGCAGGGCCTCAAATATAGCATGCATAAATAAAATCATACGCATGATCAGGCCATTTGCCACCAAGAAGCGAGGACTCAAGAAATTCGATACCCTTCGATTAGTTCAAGCTTCTGCCCTCTCGAGAATCACTGACGTCAAACCACTATTTTGTGGCAAGGAGGACATAAAGGTGTTTTATATAATGAATAGAAAGGCGATTGAGCAATCCATTGGTTTTCCCATGAGTGGGTCGACAGAGAGGCTGCTTTGCACAGGGCTCTAAAACACGGTGGAAGAGCTGATAGGGGGACATCTTTCTATCCAGAAGCTCCTAACTAGCAGAACTGTAGCGGGGCGCCGCATCCTTCACCAGATTGGCTGGGCAGCACAGAATGTCACCCTGTTTGATGTACTCCTGGACGTTTGGCGACAAGAACTAAAGATGCTCCCTTTGCTTAGAAATATGAACCCCTCACGAGAGTCGGGAACGAGGGTCGCCGACAAGCACGGGCTAAAGCACTCAACTCCACCCTTGGTGGGAAGCATGCAGTTATCTACACAGACGCCTCCCAACATGTAAGGGCAGCAGTACGCCATGATCGTGGCTACCTCCAAAACCAACCTCCTTGCTTGTGCCTCACTGAAGACCGAATAAATGACGGCAGCAGAAGAGGCAGCCATCACCTTGGCTCTCACTCAACCAGGGGTTCGTAAGGTAGGCACCGATTCCCAATAAGCATACCGGAATTACCAGCCGGGCAGGGTGTCCCGACTTGCACTGCGTGTACTAAAAACCACTGTCCAAATGGTTCTATTCAGCTCATCTGGACACCCGGTCACGCTTCATTGGAGGGCAACGAATACGGCCACCAAGACTGCACTTTTACACCCCGTGCTATCGAAACGCACTAGGACAGTCACCCGCTTATCTCGTTCAGGGACATAACCAGCATTATCGCCTTATGAAAGAGATCCTAATTCAGCCTTAACCTGACCTTCCCATAGAACAACAAGCTACCATACGGCTCATCCAATCCGGCTCCTTCGCAAACCTGACCGGTCTTCACTTAATGCATTCGAAACGCTACGACGCTGAATGTAAATTTTGCTCAGAGGTAGGAACACTGCCACATAATCGGATTGTGCGACTTCAGCCTTGAGCAGCCTCCTCTCTTTCCGTCAACTACCGAACAAGAGCATTGGGAGATGCTGCTGTCCAGCCTCTCTTTGCCTACCCGGCTTCAGCTAGTGGACAGAGCACAGGCGGCGCGGACTGAATATGGGATACAGTGAAGAAGGAACCATTCCCCTGGGCAGCACTCTGGGCAGTTAAGAAATATGAATAGAAGTATTTTCTCCACCTCCTCTTACTCCTCCTCCTGCTGTTCTATTTCTGCCGCCGATCTTGTACCTCAATCCGCGACGACAGAGACGAAGAAGTGAGATTGTCCAACACCGGTTGGAGCTTTTATTCATATAAAAAAGAGTTTTCACCCATGTGCTACATACAACTCAACCAACTACCGTTCTTGCATCATGCAATTATTTAACCTTACGAAGAATATCTCTTTGAAGTAATAGAGGGCTTTGAGGGCTTTGAGAGAGTAATAGAGGGCTTTGAAGTAATAGAATGATGTCATGCAGTCTCCTAACTTTTTTGTCCCTCCATGGCCCCAACGGAAGAGATTCTGCGCATGCTCCCAAGCACCGACGTATGGAAAATGCCGTGTTCTTCGGAACTAGTGGGGCTGTTTCGTGTGTTTCTACTAATTCTGGTTTGAAAACTGCTGTGTCGTATGCAACGCTAGACAATTGGATTTGCAGCAGTTATTGTTCCTCTTTTCTCGTTCCTCTTTTCCTCTTGTTCCTCTTGTTCATCGTTTCTCTGGTATTTCTTTTTGAGTTCTCGTGCTGTCGCACCCCAGCATGCTAATTCTGCTTGCTTTTTTTCATTTTTTTAAAAGAAACGTCCCATGAAATCATCACCGTTGTCAAGCCAGCGACTGACCGATGCGAGAAAGGCCGGTACAGGATTGTCTGCAGAAAGTCTTCTCCCACTTAAAATTCTTAATTAGAATAATCGTAAATCATATATTCCAGTGTTTGCTAGTGTCTTGCACAGAATTCAATAAAGTGTTTGTAGTGATTGTGTTTCGATTATTCTGAATATTCTCTATTGTAGCGATGGACTGCGGTGCGTTGTATATTGCCGCGCACTTCACTATTTCTGTTATTTTACTCAACAGTGGTGTGTAGAGCGAGAAAAAGAGCCACGTGACCACCGTCTATAAGGCTCACTGTATGCAGCTGTAATAGGCCAGCAAAGGGATACTAGTGGTATCCCAATGACCAGATATAAGCCGACATTTTTAAGGCTTTTACAAAACGTCTTATACACCGATTCAGTAACACGCTGTTGCGACCGGGTCATTCCACCACTGACAACCCGTTGTTGCGTACGAGAAGGCCGACCCGAGCCGAGCTCCGCCGCCTCCGACATACGTGTGGTAGCGTGGTGTGAAGTAGCGAACGGCCAGCCGCTGTTGCAGCCGTGAAGAAGTCCAGAAGCCGTAGCCTAACGTAACTGTTTAGTTCATAGCGAGAGGTGAGCCGAAGCCAAACAACAACACCCCGAAGGGCGAGGTAACAGTACAGGTCTCGAGCGGAGCGACAGCATTGATTCACTGCTGTAGCGACCGAGACCGACAACAAAACTTCGAAACCTTATGTGCTGTTTCGCAAGCGTATTTCGCGCGGCTCGTGGAATCGTCCCAAAGCGCCCAGCAATCATTTGCACCCGGTCGGAGAGCTCCCGGGAAGCCAAGCAAGCGTCTTTCCTTGAAGCACGGGTCGAACGCTGAGAAAACGTCGAGAATACTGCAAAACAGCAAAACGACGGAAAGGAATGCGCCCCACTGGAGAGCCTGGCAGTCAAGGTCGGCACCCCTCTCCGTGTCCTTCGCCGTGGCCGGAACGTGGCCCCAATTTTGCAGACCCCGGAGAACCCCGGACCGACAGCCTGGAGACACGGAGCCTGCGCTGTGATTGGTTCGTGCGTCCCCAGTGAAAGGCCCCGGAGGGCCCAATGACAGGGGCCCTGGTAACACGGTGCCCGTGCTGTGATTGGTTCGCGCGGTTAAAGCCAGAGACCCCGTACAAGGATCTGAAACTCTATTTAAGGCCGTGCAGGCCCTTTGTTTTGCACTCGCCCTCTATCCTGACCATGTAACCCTACTTGTATATAAACCTTCTTGCTTCTCCTTGTCGCCCTGGCTCCTCAATTCTGGTCCGATGCGGTGAGCCTCCGAGATCCCGGACCCCGGCTACGACAACTGGAAGGCGAGCGGTGGGATCAGCGCAGCAGAGTCATGCGGTACGGGTGAGTACCTGGCTTTTCTTCTTTGAGGCATCGGGTCTTTACCCTAGGTTCTTGCAAAAACCGGTAGCGTGTTTTCAACTGCCCAGGAATTTTGTGGTTGAATTCATTACTCTGAAGAAAGCAGCGCTGATCATGGATCTGAACAAGTTGCGGAAGCCCGATCTCGTACTCATGTGCGAAGAATTGGGGATAGAATTGGGGATAACATGCAGGAAGCCACACATCATAGAGGACATTCGAGCTATTGGTGCCGCGGATGACGAGCTTGAGGAATGCTGGAGTATAATCGAAGAGAGGCGAAATGAAGCCAAGTTGCTCGAAGAGAGAAAGCGCGAAGAGAAGCGGCTCGAGCGAGGGCGCGAGGAAAAACGCCTAGCGGAGGAGCGAGAGGAAAGACGGCGAGCGGAGGAACGGGAGGATAAGCGCCGAGCGGAGGAGCAGGCGTTTCAGCTAAAGAAAATGGAGCTGGGAGAGTCTACAAGGCAGGTTCGAGAGCGGAGCGAAGAGAGTACGCGCAGTGAGGAGAGCACCGAAACCGTAAAGATGAAGGATTTCATGCAACCTTACAGAGTTGGTGAGGACATAGGACTGTTCCTCGTTAACTTTGAAAGAACATGTGAAAAGATAAACTGTGCCCGCGGCACATGGCCCCAGCGCCTGCTGGCACTTTTATCGTGCGAGGCGGCGGATGTAGTGGTGCGACTGACGGCAGAGCAGGCGGGAAACTACGAGGCCGTAAAGAAGGCGCTGCTTGACAGGTTTCGCTTTTCTGCCGAGGCGTTTCGGCAAAGATTTCGTGGTGCATCGGTTAGGGCGGGCGAGTCATTTACAGAGTATGGGTACAAGCTGAAGGCGGATCTGACCGAGTGGCTGAAAGGAGCTGAGGCATATGGAAACCATGACAAAGTCGTTGAGGTAGTGGGGCTAGAGCAATTTTACAAAGGGTTGTCTGACGGGATGAGATTTTGGATTCAGGAAAGAAATCCGGCGACGGTCGACGATGCAGCCAAACTAGCAGAAGAATACGCGTCCCGTAGGAAGCTCCAGGTTAATGATCACGAACGTTTCAAAAAGCCGCCAAGCACAGCCCCACGGTATGCTCCTAAGCGGGATGGGAGTCACAATCCGGAGTCTAAAAGCATCCCCAACCAACAGAGTGCTGAGCGGGCTTGGAAAGCAGGCAATAGTAGGTGGACCCTAAAGGGGGAAGCAGAGTTTGCGCGCAACGAACAAAGAAAAAAGATTCGAAGCTCAAGAGCTTTTAGTTTGTTACAATTGCAGAGAACCCGGCCACATAGCTGCGGTTTGCAGGAAATGCAGGGTGGTCTTTTCGTACGTCAGCGACTGCGAAGGGAACGAGAAACTTTTGGCCCATTATTTGCACGCGCTGACGGTGAACGGAAATCCCGCCAAGTTCTCAGGGATTCCGCGGCTACATTAGATGCCATTCACCCAGACCTCATAAGAACAGAGGACTAGACGGGGGAATGTGCCTGGATAAGGCAAGTCATGGAGGCACAAAGCGTTTGCTTGCCGGTGGCGAAAATAGCGATAGAGGGACCCTTCGAGAAGCTGGAGACCGAAGCGGTGGTGCCGAAGAACCTCCCTCTGCAGTACCCGTATTTGGTTTCTGACAAATCGGACCGACTTCTGAGGGAGAGAGGCCTCAGCTTCTGCGAGGGGTCCGTGATGGCACTGACACGAGCAAAGGCACGCGAAATGGCCGCGAGGCTTGAGTACGAGGCATCAGGGGACAAGAACATCCTGACGGGGGAGGAAAAACATAAACATCTCGCCGACAGCGAAGGAAGAGAGGTTCGGAGCCGAAAGGAACCCGAGAGTGACCAGACGGCAGTTAAGACCGCCGAACTGTTTGCAGGCGGTCGCGGCGAAGAGAGGGAGGCCGTCAATGGGGCTATGTACGGAGAAAACGCAGAGGAAAGCGAACTCGCAGGAGAGGAGGGGCGGGAACGCGTGTTCCCACCGAGCTCCGCCGCATTTCAATGCCTGCGTGGCGTCAGCTCGGTTACGTTGCGTGAGGAACAGAGGGCGGATGAGAGCATAAGGCGCCTGGATTCATTCCAGGAAAATGGGGTGGCCCGAAAGAACGTCACTTTTTTCGAGAAGGAGGGCGTGCTTTGTCGCCGCTACCAAGACAGGCGGGGAAGATCATTTGAACAGTTAGTGGTTCCAATGAAATATTGAACAGATATTGTGCACATGGCCCATGACAATTCGTGGTCGGGGCATCTGGGTGTGAAAAAGACGAAAGCAAGACTCCTCCAGGAGTTTTACTGGCCTGGCTGCTTCCGCGACGTGAAGCATTTCGTAAGGTCATGCGATGCATGCCAGCGCGTCGGAAAATCGTCTGACAAGTGGAAGGCACCGCTGAAACTGGTTTCGCTGATCACCGAACCGTTTCGGCGTGTAGTCATTGACACCGTAGGACCGCTTCCTTACCACAGCTTCAGGGCACAAGTATGTGTTGACAATGCTTTGTCCGGCGACAAAATTTCCTGAGGCTATTCCCCTTAAGGAGCTTAGTTCTACGGAGGTGGCGGACGGTCTTCTGAGTATTTTTTCGCGCGTAGGGTTTCACCGCAGAGCTGCAGAGTGATAAGGGTAGCGTTTTTACGAGCGCTCTCACTACAACTGTCTTAGAGAAGCGCGGCATAAAGGTCGTACACAGCTCGGTTCGCCATCCACAGTCAAACAGCGTAGAACGCTGGCATTCAGTGCTGAAACGTGTGCTAAGGGCTTTATGCCATGAGCACTCTACCGACTGGGACCGTTGCCTCCCAGCGGCGACGTTTGCGTTGCGCACTGTGCCGCATGAGTCTACCGGGTTTAGCCCGGCGGAGCTGGTGTACGGCCGCGAACTGTGGTCGCCACTCTCTTTGCTTCGGGAAAACTGGACGAGGCAGCAACAGGAGACAACTGTTGTTGAATATGTCCTAGAATTGCTCAAGAGAATGAGCATAGCGCGCGAGGTGGCAGAGGCTTGCATGAGTGCCGCACAGACAAAATCCAAGCTTTATTACGACCGCACAGCCCGGAAGCGTTCGTTTAAAGAAAACGACAAGGTCATGCTGCTGCGGCCTGGGTCCAGCCGAGGTTCTGAAGAAATTGTCAGATACCAACTACGTGGTAAGATTGGGAGCACGAAAAAAGAACGTAAAAAGTTATTACGTAAATTTCATGAAGCCATACGTGGACAGAGAAGCAGTGATTTGCCTCTCACTGAATGGGTACGAAGAGATGCCGGTTGACATCCCTATCTTTGGGGAAGTGAAAAACGAGGCCCTCACTGGGCAAGCTGCTCGGGAAATGATAAAGGACGAGATCTTAGCACGGGACCAAGTCGCAGATTTGGAGAACCTTATAGAAGAGTTCAAGGATTTGTTTACAGACAGACCGGGAAAAACCCACATCACGACTCACGACATTGAGCTGACTTCCTACGAGCCCGTGCAAGTGAAACGCTACCGGGTTTCTCCGAGGCAAGTTGACCTGATGAGAACTGAAGTAGAGAGATGCTAAAGTTCGGGGTAATCGAAGCTGGCGACAGCGACTAGGCCTCGCCGATGATAATGGTAGAGGCCCCAGGGAAAGAGCCGCGGCCACGCATAGATTAGCGACGACTCAACGCAAAGACAAGGAATCAGCTCTACCCTATCCGGAACATTGAAGAAAGGATAGAAACTGTCAGCAGCGCTCGCTACATATCTACCCTCGACCTCATTAGCGGATACTGGCAGGTTCCTCTGACGGCTCGCGCAAGCCGTTATGCGGCTTTCGTGACCCGTTGCGGGTCCTACCGTTCCCTTGTGCTCTGTTTTGGACTAAAGAATGCCCCATTTTGCTTTTCGCGGCTTATGGACAAGGTGTTGCGGGGCATGAGTTATTTCGCCTTGCCCTACCTTGATGACATAGCAATCTTCTCAGACTCGTGGGGAGAGCACCTAGAGCATCTCAGAAAGGTGTTTCAGCGGCTGAGTGAAGCTGGTTTGACGGTGAAAGCCCAAAAATGCGAGCTAGGAGGAGACGAAGTGTCCTATCTTGGGCACGTTGTGGGACGCGAAAAACGCAGGCCCTCGGAAATTAAGGTCGAGGCAGTCGCGTCTTACCCCAGACTGAAAACGTAGACGTCCGGGCCTTCCTCGGGTTTAGCGGCTACTACCATCGGTACATAGAGAACTACTCCGAAATGGTCAGCCCACTAACAGATGCACTACGAAAGGACAAGCCCACACAAATTGCGTGGGACGAAAAGCAGCGCAAAGCGTTCCAAAGTTTGAAGGCGTCGCTTATGAGTCGCCCCGTTCTCGAGGCGCCAGACTACGATGGGCCTTTCATCGTGCAATGCGATGCCAGTGACCGCGGCATGGGGGTAGTCTTGTGCCAGCGGGACGAAGAGGGAAATGAACATCCTATAGTATACATGAGCAGAAAGCTTACCGTTCGTGAAAAAGCCTACAGGGCTTCAGAAAAGGAGTGCGCGTGCCTAGTATGGGCCGCACACAAGTTAGCTTGCTACCTAGCTGGTTCGCATTTCTCTTTTAAGACTGATCACTGTCCTGTGACATGGCTCCAAAACATGTCTTCCAAAAACGGCCGTCTCCTGAGATGGAGCCTCGCACTTCAGCAGTATAACTTTGATGTTCTGTACAAAAAGGGCAAAACGCACGGCAATGCTGATGGCTTGAGCAGGCCTTCAATGTGATGTGAGGCAGGTATGTAACCTTTCCTGACGCCAACCACGTCAGAGCGAGAGAAAGAATGAAAACTTGTACTCACAAAATTTCGGGCTTCCGTTGTGTTCTGGGAAGGGTTTTAGTGTTGTTTTCTTCATTATAAAAATAAGCTTTTTATAGTAGACAGTTGGCTCCGTTACTTGACCCGATGGCTCTGGAGTGAGCCAGGTGCTTATCGTGCAGTGTGCCTTCGTATGCGTTTGTGTTATCCTGTAAAGTGGCGAAGGAGTGTACGCCCGAGCTGCCAAAACCAGCGGAAGGCCGAAGAAGATCGTCTGCAGTGGTTGACGCCATTCGACTACAGCCGACGCTTCGAGTGACCAGTTCCTGGCTGCTCACCCTCAGGTCTAGTTTCCTGGTGGGGAAGGAAGCTGTTGTGACCGAGACCGACAACAAAACTTCGAAGCCTTATGTGCTGTTTCGCAAGCGTATTTCGCGCGGCTTGTGGAATCGTCCCAAGCGACCAGCAACCATTTCCACCGGGTCGGAGAGCTCCCGGGAAGCCAAGCAAGCGTCTTTCCTCGAAGCACGGGTCGAACGCTGAGAAAACACCGGGAATACTGCAAAACAGCAAAACGACGGAAAAGAATGCGCCCCTCTGGAGAGCCTGGCAGTCAAGGTCGGCACCCCTCTCCGTGTCCTTCGCAGTGGCCGGAACGTGGGCCCACTTTTGCAGACCCCGGAGAACCCCGGACCGACAGCCTGGAGACACGGATCCTGCGCTGTGATTGGTTCGTGTGTCCCCAGTGAAAGGCCCCGGAGGGCCCAATGATAGGGGCCCTGGTAACACGGTGCCCGTGCTGTGATTAGTTCGTGCGGTTAAAGCCAGAGACCCCGTACAAGGATCTGAAACTCTAAGGCCGTGCAGGCCCTTTGTTTGGCACTCGACCCTGTATCCTGACCCTGTAACCCTACTTGTATATAAACCTTCTTGCTTCTCCTTGACGCCCTGGCCCCTCAATCCTGGTCCGATGCGGTGAGCTCCCGAGACCCCGGACCCCGGCTACGACTCTGCTCAAACAGGAATGGGACTACAGCGCTTGGATGGGGTCTGTCTATATCCAAAGCGCTAACGGTCAAAACAGCCTTCCCTCTAGGTGGTGCAGACGCCACCAACGTCACAGACACACACAACACTCTTTCCAGAGTTTGTGAGCTGTAGGTAGCAGTGGCGCACATTGAGTACAAGAGAGGGGATGAGGACTCCGATGCGGGCTTCCGTGTCCTTGGGCAAGTCTCGGCGTGCCTCGCAAGCAACCGCCGAAGTTCGAAGCACACCGAAAGCGAAGCGTCTGACCCAGGCTTGTCCAGACGGGAAAACATGAGTCACCGACACGGGGGGGGGGGGCTTACGTGCAAGGCGCACGTAGTGGAGGCTTCGCCGCACAGCCGAGTAAAGTTCAAAGATAGCCCAACGGTGGGCTCAATTGTAACAACGCCCAAAACGAATTTCACACGTCCTTTATAATCTCAAATCTAAACCAGATTTTTTTCGATGTTTACAAAACCGGTTTTAGAAAGCCTAGAAATGGTTAAACCTGCCGGACGATACCCGTGATATAAGACTTCACAACAACTGGCATGCTTTGCGAGTCCTTTTGTAGCCTTTTTTATGGGATATACGCACCATATACGTTTTGTAACATTTTTGTGCTAGCTGGGTAGGTCCTTCTGGCCTGATCCTATTACCTGGGCTTGGTATTGTAGACACCCCAGTCTCAATATTTCAGAGACCGTACAACCTAGTCAATAGAACTATTTGGCGGCAGAAAGCTGTCCTCCCCTAGCGTGATCTCAGTGCGGTCATCTCCAAGCGTCTGGCCTGCGGTTGAACCACACCCGGCCAGTTCACTGCCTCGTGCTTCCTATGCACCTTTTTCCTCGGCGAGCTGTCCAATGCAGTTTTCTCGGTTTTCCTTTTTACTCGGGGCATCACCGCGATCTGCGACCTACGTTCTTTCTATGTCAGGTGACTCATCGCGGCCAGCGCTCCCCGAGCCTTCAGTCTCAGGTGCGGATCATTCACCGACCTCTTTGTGTGTTTTTTCCTGGGTGCTTTATCGCAAGACCCCCCCCCCTATTTTTCTATTTTGCTTTGGATCCCATCGCCGTGTGCTAGGCGCATTCACGTACGGCAGGTTCAAAGCTTCCTCCTTGTTGTTAGTCTTGCACTAGGCGCCGCCTGAATTTTCGAGTTCCATTCTATCTCTGAATCCCATCTCTCATGCACTTTGCGGCCCTCTTTATTTATTTATTGAATTACATGCTCTTTGTTCGAACCCCGCGTTTGAACCAATGTCAACAACCTACACAAATCCATTCCTACAACTGTTAAGCCATGTCCCTGGGCCCGATAGAAATACCCTGGGTGAGGATAAATCTATCCTGGCAGGCTCGTCAATTGTTTTTTGTCACGTGATGATGGGGGGGGATGTCTTGACCAGCTTAGAGAGGTGGACGCAGGAGAAGCATTGAGGAGGTTAACAAAACCAACATTTAATGCACACGCTTGAAAGGCCCTAAACCAAATCACCCTAGAAACCGCACAAACTGATCAACCATAAACACTAATTAAACAACACAAAGTACAATTCACGCCAAAATCCGACGGTGTGCTGTCCTTCCCTAAGAGCCTCTGTCCACACGTTACTAATTATTCATCATGTCCTGATTACTGAGACGACGCAGTTGTGTTGAAGGAAAACACGTTTATTGGAGTGAACTTGTGGTCCCCTAACAACTCAAAGAAAACACAGGCGGCGAAGCAGCAGTCAACAAAGTGACGTGTGCGGGCGGGCGTCGACGATCGGAATGCTGTGGCGTCTGCTTTTCAGGCTTTTATCTTTCGGCGCGAGTGTTTCGAGAACCATCGATTTACATCCAGGACATTGTAGATCAGAGAAGAATATTCTGTGCCAGTGACGTTAACACGAAACAGCCTGCTTATCTGAATGAGATAGCCCGTGCGGCATAAAAATAAAGAATTCAAGACGCACTTCACTTGATACAGATAACAGAGCCGGGCGTAGCCGGGCAGTAAAAACAAACAATCAATAAACAAAAAACGCATACATGGTTCGCGGAATTACCCCCCCTCTAAGAGTGCATCGACCCGATGCTAGAACAAAAGACAGTCCAACTAGAGCCAGCCTCCGACTGCAAGGATTGCCGCCCGAGTTCGGCCTCCTGCCAGAAAGACCCAAGACAGCGACTGCTGCAACCACCGCCATGGTGCAAGAACCAACGTCGCCAATCCTGTTTCAGCAGCGCCGGAAACCGCCAACATTCCGAGGAGCCCCCGCTGAAGACCCGGAGGAATGGTTGGAAAAGCTGGAGCGCGTGCGGATCTTCAACAGGTGAGACGATGAAGAAACCTACCGGCATGTTTTTTTTTACTTGGAGGATGCAGCTCGAACTTGCTTCGAGAACCACGAGAGCGCCTTGACCGACTGGATACAATTTAAATCAGTTCTTTAAGACTTTCACGACCGTGGTGAGAAAAGAACGAGCTGCGCTTTTACTGGAAACTCCAACGCAACAGCCGAAAGAAGGAGTCGTAATCTTCGTTGAGGAAATGAAGCGACTATTTCGTCGCGCGGACCCGGACATGACGGCAGAAAAGAAACTGAGGTTTCTGATGCGAGGAGTAAAGCAAGAACTTTTTGCTTGCCTTGTCCGCAACCCCCCCAAATCGGTGGCCGAATTCGCGTCCGAGGCGGCCGCCATGGAAAAGACGTTAGAAATTTGCACGAGGCAGTACGACTGTCCCATCAATGCGCTAGTTGCGGACTCGATCGATGCCGGGGCTCCTAGCTCTGGCACATTACGTGAGACAGTCCGCGCTGTCGTCAGGGAAGAACTGCGGAAACTCTTCCAAACAAAGCCGCAACCCCAAGTCACCTATATGAGCGACGTGATCCGGGAAGAAATTCTACTCGCGTTGGGGACTTCTACGCCTCCCGAAGTACCACGTGAGCCTCAAACTATGACCTACTCCGCGGCTGTTCGACGACCCCGCCCTGCTCCAACCCGTCATCAAGAAGTCCCGCCGTACCGCCGTCCACTGTCGCCCGCCCGACCACCTGCAGGTCAAACCAGGCGCCGAGGAAGACGAACGTATGGCGAACCGCCGATAATCGTCCACTGTGCTACTACTGCGGAGAGGCCGATCACATTTATCGTCGCTGCCCGTACAGGAGACTCGGACTGCGTGGTTTCTCCGTCGACGCCCCACGCCCCCGACCCGGCCAGCGCCCTAATGAGATCGACGAATACCTGTCCAACACCAACCGAGGACCAGCCCGCTTAAACCGATCGCCGTCGCCCTACACATACCAGTCACCCAACCGCCGTACCTATGCTGATTTCGCATGTGGGAGGTCCCCCAGCCCACGCGGGGGAAACTAAAAGCAGCAACGTCTCGAGGAAAAGTTGCACGATCGCGGAAAAATAAAAGCCCTCCAACGACGCAGCGACTCGTGGAAGACGATGATTCAAGACATGCCCTCGGCCCGACGACCCATCTAACCCGGACGTGACTCTCGAACACGACAACCACACGGCGCGACGCGTACGCGACTTGACAGAACCTTCCGCTGAGGACACGACGACCACGATGCACAGTGCCCGACCGTCTACACGCACAAGCCGAGATACGACGCCACCACGCACCCGGAACTCGAAGAAAGCAGCGTCCCACGTTCAACTGTCCATCGACGACTTTGAAGTAGTCGCCCTCATACACACGGGAGCCGACTACTCAGTCATGAGTGGACCATTTGGGTCTAAGCTGAAGAAAGTCATGACCAGATGGGACGGTCCGCAGATTCGCACAGCAGGAGGCCACCTCGTGAAGCCAAGTGGAACGTGCACATCGTGCGTCACCATAGATGGCACAACGTACCCTGCGGCGTTCGTCACTTTGCCTAACTGCTTCCGTGACATAATTCTCGGAATGAACTTTTTGACGGACAACGCAGCAATAATTGATCGACAGGCCAAGTCTATACCAATATTCTCCGATCACTGCATGACGCCGGAACCCTACCCCGAAAACCGTGCTGCTATCAGGATCGCTGACGATCATGTCACCCTGCTACCCCGCTCCTCCACCAGATGTCACGAAGCCAGAGACGACGCAGTTATCTTGAAGGAAAACACGTTTATTGGAGTGAACTTGTGCTCCCCTAACAACTGAAAGAATACGCAGGCGGCGAAGCAGCAGTCAACAAAGTGACTTGTGCGGGCGAGCGTCGACGATCGGAATGCTGTGGCGTCTGCTCTGCAGGCTTTCATCTTTCGGCGCGAGTGTTTCTGGAACCGTCGATTTAGAAAATTGTAGATCAGAGAAGATTATTCTGGGCTAGTGAAGTTAACACGAAACAGCCTGCTTATCTGAATGAGAGAACCCGTGCGGCATGAAAATAAAGAATGCAAGATGCGCTTCGCTTGACACACATAACAGAGCCGGGTGTAGCCGGGCAGTAAAAACAAACAATCAATAAGCAAACAAACGTATACATGGTTCCCGGCAATATACAACTAGTCTTTCCTTGTGTAATACGACATGCGTCTCTATGGTTCTGGCCTACCCCAGTCGTCGGCGCTGACGTTTCGCATCCTTGCGTAGCCGCAACGCGGTGTTAGTCATCGTCGTCTCGTGGTGACGCCAGCGTCGGTGCGCGAGGTCGTCGTGCGGACAGTGTTGGCACCACACATCCCAAAGTGGATCCTCGGTGGCTAACCCCGTTGTAGCCGTTGCGGCTGGAGGTCCGGGTATGTCCCGAAACGAACGTACCCCTTGGGGCCATTGAAGCGAAGGTCGACGGAGCGTGGACGCTAGCCGCACGTGCCCTCCGCTGCCACTGGGGACACGAATACGGAGGTTTGTAGTGCTACTAAGATGCCGCAGCCGATGCTAGGTCAGGCCGCTCCTGCCCAGGTTTGGTTGGCGTAGTCGGTGGGGTTGCGGCACACCCTGGCTCGTTCCTTCAAGCTCGCAGGCTCCTTTTTCCTCCTGCTTTCTTTCCTTCCTCATACTCCTTGTGCTCTCCGCTTTTAATCCATCTGGCCTCTAACGCGGCACACTAATTGGCTGTTGGCCTTTGCTTGTTCATATTTCATGACTGCTGCTTCGCTCCTCCACGGCATTCTTGGATTGGCTTTACCGTGCGCTACCATATTTCGCCATGGTGCCCAGCTGTTTTGGTGCGGGGTAAGTGATTTGTGCGGTCTTGGCGTGCACTCCAAATTCCCGCTCCTTTGTTGTTACTTTTTTTTCTTGGGGGGAGGGGTTGATGCATCCCCTCTGAGGGGATGATGCATGACAGCCGTATCACAAAATATATTCGCTGAAAAGAAAATTCTCTCCGTAATTGTGTACAGAGACCTATTCTAAACGCCTATCAAGCCGCATGTAATTACGTTGAATAGTTTTCCGTAAGGGTTGCAAATGCCGACGCAAAAGAAGCAAGAATGCAATTTTTCCCTCTTAAAATTCGGCTTCTTTTTGTAATATCGGAACAGCTGAATACAATGATTATCGATGCCGGAAACTATCAGGCTTTCTAGTGATAAATTAGGAACATCTGGGGCGCAAACTGAAGCTTAACCGCTGTAACCCAATTATCGCCAAAACTTGCCCCGAAAGCAAAAAGAGATCGACTGCCGCCTTAAAGGCACCGCCTTTATCATTCCAAACTGAGGAGAAAGGGCACATTTGCTGTGACGTATTAATTGGTTTGCACTATTCTCCACTTAATCATAGCTGCCATTTATTTAAGCTCTCTAATCTTACGCTGACTTTACCCTGTACGCTACAGACAAAGCAAATATGAAGCAGCATTAGTAGTGACCGCCACCTGTATCCGGGAAATATTTCGCAAATGCCTGAAGGAACACAATCATCAAGTTGCAGTAGATACCAGTGGCTCTAAAAGAAGCCTGTCTACTTGCGGATAGCCATCAAAAGGAGGAAATTCTTACGAAGCAAGTGGGGAGATCCAGAAAACTTCACAGCGCGTCACCACGCAGAGCCAGAAAGAGGGCGTTTGTGCCGAAGCGCATGGCCGGGATAAATCTGCAGGCTAACGCAGGAGACCACGGGGCGTATTCTGTCCAGGCACTCACCTTTTCGGTCGAATCTGGAGGCTCCTTTATGTCTGTGCATTCATTTCCAAGTTCAGCAGAGCCTGTCTGCTTTGGACCCTTGCCTGCATCCATGTACAGACGCGTGCAGAGTGAGAACGAGATGACCAATGGCCCGGGTAGGATTAACCTGGAGCCCACCTGCGCTATGAGGTGCTCCTAAGTAAGCAAAAGAGATAAAATGAGCTTACGAGGTCCCATTTGCATTCAAATCATGTTCGCAAAAGTTTCAGTGCATCGGTCTCGCTTCACACACAAGAATGGGCACCAACACGCACCAACAGGAGGCACGAGCCCCATTTCTTTAAAAAAATCTGGAAACGATGGCACCCAAATATTCTGCAACGTTATTATGGATGCAACGGCCATTTGGACACACACCAAGCGCGTGCAGGTATTTATAGATGGACACTAAACCAAAAACTATGACAACAATGGCTACAACCGAAGCTAGAGTTGTTGTTTAGACTCTTGGTGAATTCTTGTTTGCCCGTCAGGTGGGCGCTAGGCTACCGTGTGAGTTAAAGGCTCCTTTCTCCTTCTGGGGAGCAGTTTAAAATTTTTCTTCGTCTATGGAAGCGCTGGAAGCACTTTGAAAGTTGCAGCCGTCGCGAGCGCAAAACGGTGCTGCACGAGCGTTACTGATTTGGCCGTCGCCGGAGATACCTATTGTAGAAAATAAGAGTGGGATAAGCGGTTGAGACAATGGCAGGGGGCGTGGCACGAGCAGAAGATCGGCCGCGCTCGCGTGCTCGAGCTAAGCGTTCTGTGACCACCATGAGAACCGGACGTCTGGGTCCTGCTTTCCTTCCTTGATCCGCCGCACGATGGTGCAGAAACCCGAGAGCCTGGGCGGGTGTGCCGGTTCCTTCCTTCATGGAGCACGAACGCCGTGTTCGGGGGTTCATGCGCGCCGCCATCACGCAGGTGGTCGCAACGCTTGACGCTCTCCTCGAGGATCCCGCTGCCCCCGAGTCCCGAATTCAGGGCTACGCCACCCTCCTTACCGAGAAGCAGACAGAGCTTCGCGCCCTGTACGCCCCTATCCATGCTCAACTCTCAGACGAGGCCTTTCAAGCGGGCTACGCCACAGCATGGGACGACGAGCACAGCATCTGCGAAATTCGGGCCCGTGCGGACACCGCCCGATCGTCGCCTGCTGTCGCCGATCCCTCGAGCTCCGCTGCTGATGAGCATAGGGACCGGGCAGCTGGACGGGTGGCGCCACCACTTGGCGGTTCCCTCGTCAGTGGAATGAGCCGGTGTATTGGAGTACACAGCCTCCAGTTGTTTTTGTCGTGTTTGCTTCGGTGCTTTGGATGTTTTGGTGGTGTTGTTAGCGGACATGTGAGATGAAACGAGGTCTAGACAGATTTTTTGGGTTCTTAGATGCAGTAACGACTACGTAAACTTGTCGGACGCTTCTAAAGTTGGGTATCGGCTGCAATGACATGAGCGCTTTTTGCAGCGATCTGCGCTTGGCTCCACCCGTTCTGAGTACAAATAAAACTACTATTATTAGTATTCATTTCTTCTTAAATGCACTAACGGCTACGCAAACTTATTGGATGCTTGTAAGGTTGGGAATGGGCTACATTGACATGAGCACTTTTTGCAGCGCTCTGCGCCCATGGCTCCGCGCGATCTGAGTAGAAATAAAAATATTAGGAATATTAGTATTCATTTCTACCCCTTTAAATTGTCTTCACTGGTTTCAATGACTACGGTTTCCGCGCCAGCCTTAGCGCTGGGATACCTCGATACGTGTGCTTTGAAGAGAAAAGCAATTGCGTACGATATGGATTAGCGTGTAGCCGTAGAAACATTGCGGTAGTTTGCACTTTCTTTCTGTACCCCTGAGCTTTTGTGCCTTCGGTTTTTGTGAGCGACACTGTGACAGCATGGGAGCCTGAAAGCCGAAGTGGAACTCTCATGTTTGTGGTGGTCATTTTATCAAGTGAGAAAGTTATTCGCCCTCCCAACAGCCCAAGCCACAAACCATCCATCCCCCCTTTTCGTTTTACCACCTGCGTAGCATAAAGGCATGCACCGATAGTTAAAAATGTGGCAGTGTTAATGTCAGCCGGTGTTTCTTAATGCTTAAGTATTCTTTACAGAGTACCTAAAAATCGTGTAATACCTAGTGAAGATACCAAAAACGCCCGATTAGTTGCGTCAAATATGGGTCCACCAGCCCGCTTCCTGCAGCACCGACACATTTCCGACACGCTTGAAAAAGTTTAGGTTTGGAGAGGGATGCATATCAGTTCAAAAGTAAACAACAAAATCATCTAGGCCCTCGTTTAATGATTACGATGATTGAACGCAAAGCTTCGTGCGAAATAAATGGGAAATGTTCAAAGCCAAAGACTCTGCTATCAAAAGACCAAACTGCGTGCTGGTCAAATTCGAAGCTCAACTAGTCAAAGTTTAAATCCAGAAGGCAACCAAGGAAACCAATACGAGAAAGCTTTGCGATAAAGCATCATCGTCGTTAGACAGAGGAGTGCATGATTTTTCAAGCGTAGGTGGCAGCTTGTAACTGCAGCATTCAGTTGTGAAGCCGAGTACAGGCTTCGATCGCCCTCCTGTCTTGCGTCCCTACGCCACGCAGGAACTGATTTTTGAAAACCATTTACGAACTAGCCAGCCACCATTGCAATTGTTATAAATCAATGCTTCTCCACGACAAGCAACAACGTTCTACTATCATGCGGTATTTATTATATCAACGATTCCCGATGACTGTAGTAAGAACATTTCTGTGAAATTAAACACGTTTCAGCCGTAGGTAATGAAGTTACAGAAGCGTCGTCCATCACAATTTCTGTTTTCAGGTAAATCTTAAAAGGCACCCCCCAACTTTATCTTTCGCTTGTGCATGACGTCGACACCGTTTGGTTATCAACTGCCAAAATAAATTGAATGCCAGGAAGGCTAGCGCCGCTGCATTCCTGGATCGGTTGCACACACCCGCTTTGTGGGAGCATTTAGCTGCAATATACTCCTCGATACGCGAAAATGCATGCAGGCATAAAAAATTACATGAAGGAACGGACTTTCACTTCCAGCTTGACTTCCAGCTTGGCGCATTGAGCGTCGTCTGCTCTTTGTAAATGCTGAGTATGGGCGTAAATCAAATACATGGCATGCCTCGTGAAGGTCACATCCACGCTCAAGATTTACCTATCTGAAAAAAGTCCTTGTGGTTATGTACGCTTTGCAAGCCGCACCGCCGAAAAACGACAGAAAGCCATGCACAATAACGCTGCGCTGACCGCCACCGGCATTCCACTGACGAGCGGTTCACCACGGGCGGCGCTGTTCGCTGAAGTGACGGTGGTGCCATACAACGGCCCCCCGGTCCCTATACGCAAGATCGAAGGGTGAGCAAATCCACGGCTCCTCCGGCTGTGCCAGTTCCCCGCGTCACCCTCCCAAAGCTGCATATTGCAGTGTTTTCTGGGGACCATCGCGATTGGCAGCGATTCTGAGAACAATTCAACGCCACCATCCATGTAAACCAACACTTGACGAAAATCGATAAGTTCAAGTACCTCCGCTCGTACATGACCGGCCCCGCTAAGACCGCAATTGATGACATATCAGGCTTGCCGAGGATGGCTACGACGATGCGGTCAAGATCCTCAAAGACCGTTTTGGCCGCAGAGACCTATTGATAGCGGATCATGTCGATGCCTTCCACGCCATAACTCTGGTGAAGACCTCTGCGGACGTCGAGGGGCTGCGGCGCTTACATGACGAGATCGCCTTTCGCCTAAACGCATTGGAGGCCCTGGGCGTCACGCTCGACCGGTACGCCGTAATAGTCCACCGGGTCCTGCTAAAGGAGTTGCCACATGATATCGGTCTTTACCGGCAACGGATGAAGGAATCAGGAGCGAATGAGGTGACTGGTGATGCCAAGAAATTTCAGGAGATCTTAGATTTTTTCTGTATTCGGGCTAGAAATTCGGGAAGAATGGCACATGCACCGCACCGATCCTCAAGTTTGACGCCCTCGAGCAGCCCGTATGACACCGCATGAGGAGTTTTCTCCAACGTCAGCTGGAGCGCTGTATGTGGAGTCGCCGCCTCCTCGTTCTGACTGTTGCCCCCTTTGTGACGGGTGAGGCCATGGCATCGCGCGATGCACCGCGAATGTGCCACCAGAGAAGCAGCGACGGTGTCTGAACGCAGGCAGACATTGCTTCCGGTGCGGCAAGGAGAATCACGTTACAAGTGCCTACTAGACTGCTATAACGATGTCCTGCTGCCGCTGTTTGCGCCTGCCTATAACATCACTGTGCGATGTGGCTCAGCCAGATTCCGCACACGCTACAGGTCTGCCCACTCGGGTGGTCACGGGGCCCGCCCACCGTGCCTAAACCTTCCCACGTGTCATCGTAGGTGATTACAGCGTACACTCGCTTCACACATCCCACTCCAGTTTATCTGCAGACTTGCTGCGCATGCGCCACGAGTCCCAACGGTCAGCTTTTGGTGAGGGTTCTACTAGACACGGGCAGCTAGCGGACATTCGTTCTGTGGGACGTTTGGCGCGCTCTGGGCTGCTGCGTTAAAGGCGTTGAGGACATCATGATGGTAACATTGGGCAAGAGCCACCATGCAGCAGCTCAGAAGTATCCTTGCGTGTCAGTTACGGTGGCTAACCAGAGCAACTCCAACCAAGGTTGCCATCAACGCCCTGGAGGTCCGAAGTATCTGCGTCGTTACGAGTACCACAATCACAGATGACACGCTCAGACTCATGCACTACCATGGTCTTCTCGCCGCTGACACTTCACCTGCGTCAGCCTGCAACACTGTTCGGCTGGACTCTCCAGGGTGCACACTCCGGCGAAACTGGCTGTACTTCAGGATTATATAGTGCCTTATTCCTGACCCTCATGGAGCCCTCGCTGGATGACGCAGCGGCAAAGGAAGACCTGATGCGTCAGTGCTGGACCGAGCAGCCGTAGAGTAATTCGAGAGTGA
Organism: Haemaphysalis longicornis; assembly: GCA_013339765.2. NCBI lineage: Eukaryota > Metazoa > Arthropoda > Arachnida > Ixodida > Ixodidae > Haemaphysalis > Haemaphysalis longicornis. Next base: position 82,944,745 of record CM023453.1, read on the forward strand.
CGTGAGGAAGAATTGCGCGTGGTACGAGGTTCCACTCATGATCCAGAAGCCAGAACTGGACGCCAGCGCTGACAACTATAGACTCGCAGAGCAGTGATTGCATGTGCAGATGCGGTGCTTTCGTGGCCAGCCTGAGCTGCGGTCCCAATGTGACAACGCAATCTGGACGTATTTCAACGAAGGCCACGCCAAACGAGTTCCCGAGCATGACGGTGACCAAGCCACAACAACCAGGTACTAAATACCGCATCATGGTTTGGTTCGTCGGGACGCTGTCACAACCAAGCTGAGGGTGGTTTTCGGTGCCTCGTAACTAGTTTGGGGCAACCTTCGCTGAACAGCATCCTCTGTAAGGGGCCCAAGTTGGATGCGGACCTCCTAAGGCTTATTCTTAAATTCGGGTGCTATCCCGCGGTCATGGTCACAGATATAAAGAACGCCTACCTCCAGATGATTGTTCGGGAACAGTACAGGGACGCGCTATGTTTTTTGTGGGTAGAGCGCCTTGCTACACTCAAGGAGCCCTTTCTCGAGTAGTGAACTGGCGAATGACGGGTTCCTTTTGGTGCGAGGTTGAGTCCCTTCCTGCTTGCCGCCACTCTGCACCATCATTTGGGAATCTCGCAAGCGTTTCCGGACACCGCCGGCATCTTGCGAGAGTCTTTCCATGTGGACGACCTCATCATTGATATGGACAACGTCGACCGAGCTCCTCAGATATATACAGAAGCAAGGGCTGTAAGGACCAAAGCCGGAATGGAGCTCCGAAAATAGGCTTCCAACATTTCTTCCTTGCGGGACTTGTCCATAAGAGATAAGCTCGCATCGGAGGATGAAGGTGACGACGCAACCACAATGAAATTTCTCGGGGTGTGCTCGAACCGAATGGACGACACGCTGCTCATCAGCACAGGAAACGTGGCCACGTTTATCAACACCAAGCCCACCACCAAGCAAACCCTAGGATTCTTGGCACCATTCACGGTGCGTGAAAAGGCTTTCTCTTGTGTGTTAGCATTTCACCGCCTGGAACACATGGTGCTCCAAACTAACCGAGCTGAACACCTTTGTTTGCCACGAAACGTTTCAGACGACCAAGGTTACCCGGAGCAGTCCATCGAAATCCACTTCTTCGCGGACGCTAGCCCGCGAGAACATGGCACAGCTGTCTATGTCCGCTGAAGCTCCGCGCATGGTGACCTATTTGAGGCAAACCTGCTGATCAGCAATGGTCGTGTGGCCCCTATCAAGGAGACGACGTTGCCTCGCCTCGAGCTCCTTGCCTGCCTCATCGTAGCGCGTCTTTACGACAACCTAATGCGGGTTCCTGGCCTTTCAGCCTCAGGTGCATTCTTCTGGTCGGCCATGCAAATCACTCTGCACTGGATTTGCGGGGAACCTAGCTGGTGGCCACCCTTCGTCCGCAATCGCGTCGAAGAGGTCCAGCGCCTGACTAAGGGATGCAGACGGGAGCACTGCAGCAGCAAGGGCAATCCTGCCGACCTCATCACACGCGGAATAAGTGCAACAGTCTTCAGAACCTCATAGCTTTGGTGGCATGGACCATTTTGGATCGCCCACCCAGATCACATGTGGCCATTTAACCAGCCCCAGGAAGACGCTGACCTCGTCGACCCGCCACCTGCCTTGGTGTCATTTTGGGCGGTGGGGTCTTTGCCACTGGAACCGCTATGTGAAATTTCGGATTACAGCCGCTACTCGCCTACTTGGAGTTACGGCCTGCGTTCGACGCTTCGTAAATAACACTTTACCGCAACAGCCGTCGATGACCAGGCCACTGGCTGGTCATGAAGTGCAGGAAGCTGAACTGTACTGGATTCTCCAGGTGCAGCAGGAAGTATTCCCTCAAGAGGGAAAGCTCTATCGAACAGCCAGCTTGGTGTGGAGACTTCCCGACTGCTTCGTCTACAGCCATTTGTTGACTCCGCTGGCGTTATCCGTGTTAAGAGACGACTACACTGCTTACAATCTTCTTTCGAAGTGCGGCATCCAATCATTCTGGCCGGAAAGAACAATTTCACCCAACTGACAATCCACGAGTGCCTATAGAACGCTGGAACAGAAGCCACGCTCACGGAGATCCGCCAGCGCTATTGGATCATTCGAGGATGCCAGACTGTGAAGAAAGCCCTCCACAAGTGCGTGCTGTGCCGAAGGCGCAGGCTGACACCTTAAACAGCACCGACGGCACCATTACCACGTGACCGCGTAGCGGGACACAAGCCAGTTCTCTATTGTGGGCGTCGACTTCTGCGGCCTCTGTACTGCCATACCACCAATCCTTCCAAACTCAAAGCATACGTCGCCGTATTCTTGTGCGGCGTCACGTGGTCTCTACACTTGGAATTGACGACGGGGACGACCGCGTCAAGTTTCTTGCTCACCTTCGGGCGCTTCATTGCTCGCTGTTTAATACCTGCGACAGTACTCCGATAACTGCCTCTTTTAAACACTGTGCCAAGTCCTTCCACTGTCACCGACGCCACACTCCAAGATTTCTGCAGTGGACAGCGCATTCTTTGGAAATTCAACGTAGAGAAAGCACCATGGTGAAGCGGTTAGTGGGAGCGAGTGATTCGGATAGCAAAAGAGACGCTGACACGTACCCTTGGACACAACTCCCTGACAGCTGAGGAACTGGAGACCACGTTGTGTCAAGTGGAGGCGGTTATCAACAGCCGGTCCTTGACGTACCTGACCACGCATGCCGACGGACCTCATCCCATAACAGAGGTTCACTTCTGGCTCGGCAAGCCGAACACGTGCCTCCCCCAGCACCTCGGGCCATTCGAAGCATTGTTGACAAGCTCCCAGTTGACTCGCCGTTAAAGGCACCGACAATAGAATGTGACGAAGCTCCTATGACAAAGATGGCAGAACGAATACCTGCTGCTTCTGCGGTCCGCTCACGAAGCGCCCTAACATCCGCTGCACCGACTCGCAGTCCGAGACGTGGTTGTAGTTCACGATGAACGATACGGAACAACGTTTTGGAGACTCGGCCGTGTGGCGAAGTTGCCACCTGGATGCGGAGGGAATCGCCCGCACAGGTGTACTCCGGCTGTCAACTGGTCAAGACATCAGGCGGCCCATTCAATGCCTCTACTTCCTTCAAGCCAATCCTTAGACTTCTTGGCGGGCCGGGGTGTGTGTAGAAAATGAAGGTGGAATGGGTGGTTGAGACCAGCGAAAGCAGGGGGCGTGGCACGATCTGAAGAAGATCGGTCGCGCTCGCGTGCTCGAGCTTGAGTGTTCCGTGACCACCATGAGAACCGTACGTCTGGGACCAGCTTTCCTTGCATGATCCGCCACACCTTTAATACAGTTTCAGCTTCGGTGCATTGCGTTTGGGTAAGGTGCCCATCAAATTCGGCCATTTAATTCGTTTATTCGGCCATCGAATTCGTTCATCATCGCTTTTAGATTTAATTTGACTCTTCGTTGTCAGAACGGAAGGCAATTCTCCTGCAAGGAGCTCGCCAACAACGCTACCTCAACATGACGACGTGACGTACTTGAACGCTTTCGCCCGTGTATCAATGCGCGTTACAATCGGGCCAAAACCGTAATAGGTTTCGACTCCGGCAGCAGCGTTCCCACGGATAGTGATTACTCCCGGAATTCAATCAATCCAGTTCAAAACAATCCCTTAGCTTCACAAGAATAAATTTTGTAGTACCTATTCTTCGATGGGCACACCTGAAATTCACGGGACCTAGGCAAGCTGTTACACATATTTCTGATGCTGCAACTAGTACCTCGTTTGAGTCGTTCTGGCTTCTAAGAGCTACTACTAGGAAGCTTTCTTTTTGCGCAAGAAAATTTTACTTGTCAACAGCGAGAGGAACTAATCCGCTTAACACTCATGCAACACCCTAGAAACAAGAGTGTGGAATTGGCGTCAACAAATTCAGGCCTTATTTTATTGGAAAGCTGCACTGACCAGTTGTACGAACGTGTACGATTTATACTTGTTAACAGCAGAGGAACTAATCGGCTTAACACTCATGTAATTCCACGGACATAAGAGTGTGGACGAAGGTGTACGAACCTGGTGTACGAAGGTGTTTGAGAGCTTGAAGACGCCATGAGAAAATTTATAAAACAGCAGAGAATGAACCAATGGAACATCAATTCTGAAATTGTGAAGGTCAAAGTGCTTGAAAAAGCAACAGCGTAGCATGTTCTCTTTCCATTTTCAAGGCCAGCAGGAGCTGGATAAGCAAGTTTTTGGAGCACAATAGATTTCTGCTGGGGCAGTTGTATGCGTCTGATAAAATGTTATGCTTTTCCTTACTTTAACCAACCAACCGACCCGATGAGCCCTAGCTTCGAGGGCCGGTGGGTACTTGAGTGTAACACAAATTATAACCCGCTTACAAGCAACTTGTGCCCGTGCTTGACCATTGCTGAAGCGAAGAGGGAGCGCATCATGTTAATTTAATTTGCGCCGGTTCTATCCATCATGCACTTTTGGTACCCGTTACGTCGTAGCTCGAGAGGGTGGACAACGAGTGTCTTGGTGTTTTATACGTACAGTGACCACACGAGATGACGACCACGGCAGGAGATGCTGACAGCTCGAGCTCATAATGAACTTCGCCCCTAACACCAAAGCTCCCAGTTGCCGAGTTAGAGCTTGAAACAGGCGGATTACAGCGTCGCCTTGGTGCGGAATGGGTGCATGGATGGAATAAATTTTATTTAGGACGAGATTTAGGTGCTAATATTAGGGGAAACTGCCCCGTGGGGGTCTCTAGTCTGGAAAACCGAGGTCTTCACTGGCTGCTCTCGCTCTTTATACCAGGTCTCGCTGGACGGAGAGGCCTGAGCTGGCCAGTCGGGCCACCCAGTGCTCGTAGGCGGTGTTGCAGTTTGGGGAAATGCTAGGGGCTTGTGAGCACTCCCATACCATATGGTATAGTGTGCTGGGCTGGATGCAGAATTATCAGGTGGTGGGATCAACGGTGGGCTGGATGGCGTGTAGAACGCTGCCGTACGGGTATCTGTTTGTATTTGGCGGAGAATGGTGGCTTCGGTGCGGGCAGTTTCGGATGCGGTGGTGGGAATTCTCTGCAGTCGTGGCGGTAGTGAACCAAAATGTCTCTCTATTGTACTAGAAGTTCAGGTCTTGAGTCGATGCCATCTTAAGAAATGGCCCGGAGTGTATGCGTGCCGGGTCGTGGCGTGAGACTCTTCTTTCCCCTCGAGGAACACGTGTAGAGGGGTCCAGACAAGTTGGATTTCGGTTAGCGTCTTCGCAGAGCGGAGGAAGTGAAGTGCGGAGGGGCATATTCGGCCAATGGTGTAATTTCTGCATGCTGTTGAGAGTCTGTGTTTAGTGTGACGAATTCCTCTTCATCCTGGTGGAGGGTAGTTGTTGCTGCCAATGAGATAACCAGATCTTTGACAGTTTATTTGGTTGTAGTGAAAATCGTTGATGGTGTTAGTTCTGCACTAGCGTCACTAAATAAAGGCTTTTAGAGTATCGGCACTCTTTTCTCTCATTGTTATGTGCCCTTAGGATTTTCACTGCTCGGTCGGCACCACGTAATATTTGTTTACATATGGGCGCAGCCATTTTGTTTTTGGGCGCCCCTCCTCTCTCTCTCTCTCTCTGCTGCGAGGACGCTAGCGCCCGTTCACGCTAGCTCCCAACGAGGACGCTAGCTCCCAACGAAACTCTGCCCGTCACAGCCGGCGGCGGTTTCGTTGGGAGAGATGGCACCACTGCAAGCCCGAACGAAATCGCCCCCAGACGCTTCCGGGTGCCCGAAGTGGCGGTACTCTCGGCGTAGCTTATTTAGTGACGCTATACTGCTCCGTGGGAGTAAATTATTCTAACTGCGTGAGCGGGTTTGCGCGGGTACGGTGAGGCATCGCCATACCGGGTCTCAGATTGCCCAGCATACTTGGAGGGCTCTGACGCGGGCGGCGGTTCGTGCTTGGTTGCAGATGGGATGCATATTGCGTAATATTGAAGCGAATGAGACGGTTTTCCGCTTGTCGACAAGGGTGGGCTGCTTTTGGTACGGTGGTCGCGGGATCATGTACCCAAGTGGGGAAGGGTAGTTAGTCCAATTTTGGTGAGTTTGAGGCGTAACAGCTGGGCGACATTGGGGGCTTCTTGTAATTCCTCCCATGTGTTGTGAAATCTGAGTTGCAGTAATCTGCGGGTGGCCGTGTTTAGGGATAGACCCTGTGCAGTTTTATAGGCTTGCCTAATCAAAATGTTTAGAATTTCTTTTGCGGCATTTTTTAGGGCTAGATAAGTCGTCCGGCTAATCAGGATATGTTGGATTATGCGCGTGGTGTCGTCTTTCAGGCTGTATGGGTGACGAGACCGCCGTGTAATGGTTAATAACTCACTCAGTTTGCTGAAGAAAGAGAATAGTGTGAAAGCAGGAGCCGTACTTCGGGATGTTGAGGCCTAGAATTGGCAGGTAGGATACTTTAGGTACAGGTTGGCCATTTTGTTTCTGTTTTTTGTGGGTTCGTTTGCGTAGTGTGAGGAGGGCAGATTTTTCAGGGGCGCATTCCAAACCACGCGATTGGAGGTACTGTTGGAGGTCTGTATCGCTTCTTGAAGAGTCTTGTTGGGTGCCTGTGGAGCCCATGGGGGTCCAGATAATCCGGTCATTTGTGTATATTGCAGGCTTGGAGTTTGGGATGGGTTCAAGGGGAGGCGGTGGCAGATCCTCCATGGCGATTTTGAAAAGCAGGGGATGTGACTGAGCTCTATGGGGTTCCCCTGAGTAGTGTTGACAAAGGGGGGGGGGCGCCGAAAGTGTGCGATGCCTATTGTTGCAGTGCGGTCAGTAAGGAAAGAAGATGCGTTGCTGTAGGTCCTTAGGCCACAGTTTGTTGAAGCCAGGCTAGCATAAAGGGCGTCGTGGGAGATGTCGACAGCATCCTTGACATCTGAAGCCAATATGAATTTCCTGTTTTGATTGCTCAGGGTGTCTATGATGTCTTTTTTTAGTTGGAGAAGGTGTCCTGTGTTGATAGAGAATGCAACAAAAAGATAATCGCACCCGACGCACCTGAGGGTGATGGCACGCTAGCCGCAGACTGCGATGAGGCTGCGTGCGCAAGAAAGCTAAGGAAAACGTTTTCAGCAGTAGTCGAGTTCGGAAGTGAAAGGCGCGTGTAAAGCGCGAGGTACTGAACATGCTGACTGTGGAGTGGAGGCTGGTGAGCCACGTGTAAATGAGCGTTTTAAGAATACTTTTAAAGAGCTCAAGCTCCTTCGCATGGGCCAGTTTAGCATGTTAGCCAGTTCTTCTAGTAGCATGGAGAACTCCTTAAGCCCTCTAAAGAAGCGAGACAGTATGGTCAAACGGGCACTTCTTGTAGTTGAGCAATTCGACGATGCCGGGGTTTCTCGTTTCCGCATAAACCAGCCAGTACAGAGACTAGTCTTCAATCCGACAAGAGTAGTGCAAGTTTTACAACCAATGAAGCAGACTGAGTAACGTCTAAATGCGGAAGAGTAATCTTCACGGCGCCGTTAGGCACAAAACCATATTAACCGTGATCTGACAAAGGTTGTGCTGTCATTGAAGTGCGCCAACAGAAACGCACCGAGATGGGGTCAGTGCGGAAGATCATGGCACAACGCACAAATGTTTCGCGAGTACAGAGTGAAGTACCTCGTGCACACTGCTGCGAGATAATGCGAGCACCAGCTCGGAAGCGAAATCCCACGCGTCACGGTATAGCAGTTGCGTGCAACAGTGCCTACTGTGGCGCACTACTGTAGGCCAATAAGTGCAATCAAAAGGTGTCCGTATCTGCAGACGTTCTGGACGGAGACAGCATGCGGCAGTCGTGCAAAGCACGAGTGGAGAATCCTTTGGAGAAACGAAAAGGACAAAGAAGCAAAATGTGCATAATGAAAGTGGCAGAAGAATGCAAAAAATGAAGCACAAAAAGAGTTGGAATCACGGGAAAAGTCAGAATGATGTAGTGATGTGTAAAGTTTCGAGTACATTTTGCAGTACCGTGAAATAGTGTTGAATTTCTGGGCACATTTCGTGTGAACAGACGGATATTACAGTATATTGAAACAGTGGTGCACTTTCTGCAATTTTGCGATGAACGAAGACTCAGAAAAGCAGCAGCTTAGTCTCTGTGCTTGTGGAAGGTATTTATTTTGGTTTGTGTAGAACATTTTAAAATTATGCTATAGGCTGCGCGGTTCATTCGTGGAAAACGTGATCGAAGAGTTATGTGCGATGTATTCTTAAGCAGCTGTAATTTATGTTATGGTTTGTGTGCCCCTCTGTCATAATTTCAAAAGTTTTATACAACCATAAAGTGGTGATATTTGTAACAGGTGGAGCTGCGTTTTCGTGCAACCTTATTGGAAACTTCACTGTTAGTTTCCGATGAATTTCACCCAGAAAGTGTTTCTCCCCAAAACATCTCTCGATGGGGGCAGACGTGAGGAGGCACTGTAAGTGGCGACATCCGTCGGAGCATAGTAGCAACAAAGAGGAAGGGCGCTTGCCGTGCTCGTGGAAGATCGTGTGGGGAGAAAAATAGAAAACTATTATTTGCAGATGGGTGGTATGTGGAATACGGACTTTCCAGTGTAATACTGTCAGAATATTCAGGCCATAGTCTGTCAAGAATGTGTAATCCTTAAGGGGTACTCGTTAGACTTGGTATTTCAGCAGAAAGGTGCGTTTCTACTTGAGCTTGCGCACTGTTGGGCACCCGTAGATGTTCGAATCTGGCAGTGGATGTGTGCAGTGGCAGTTGCAGATCCGCTGTGTAAGGTTTTCGAATGAGGCAGCTGGTTTTTTAAAGCTCAGTAGCACTGACATGGCGGTACCGACAAGAGTAAGTGATCCTGCTCACGACAAAGTCTTGGATCATACGTATCCTCTCCTTTTCTCGTGAGCCCTGACGCCGGTTAGCTTTTCACCTTATCAGTCCAATTGTCTTTGTGGCATGCTTGTTAAGCTGCGTGAGGAATTGTGTGTTTGACCTATTTTGTTGTATGAGCAGTCGCAATATCTTGAGAGTGGGACCTCGGGACTCACGTGATTATGAATGAACATTTTAATATTGGGTGGTGTTTAATGCCATCTTTTGGTGACATGTCTGGCAGCTGCGATTTGGTAGGTAAACAGGTCAGTCCAGCACGTTTGGCTTCGTCCAAGACTGTCTGGGCTCCAAGTTGGAAGGTTTCTCAAATGAGAGCATCACTATACGTCCTGTAACCCAGAGGGTAATATCGTCCGTCTACAGACTAAATTGCAGGGGGGATTTGTTCAAGGTTTCTCGGAATGTTTATTATGGCAAGATTCTAAAGCAACGGTGATAGCACCGCACCCTGTGGAGTTCTGATGTATTAAAGATATCTTACGTTATGTAACATCACCCATATGAATGAACGCCTTGCGATCTGTCAAGAAATCACGGATGTAGTTGTACATGCGTTCGCCTGGAATGATAGATGCTAACCCGTGAAGTACCGCTGTGTGCGATACCCTGTAGAGCACTTTAGTTCAGTCAACGGTATTATCACCGCTGTGTCTAGTGTACTAGGCACAGTTATAATTTCCCGGTATAATTGAACGAGGGTGCCCTGGGTCCATAGTCCAGGTCGGAAGCCCATCATTGAATGCGGAAGTGCGCATGATGAGTTCAGATGGGACGTGAGGTGAGATAGTAGGTTCCACAAATTTGCCTCTACATGGAGTCAAGGAAATGGGTGTGAGATGCTCGATGAACATTAGTTTTTCGCGTTTAGGAATGACCGCAATTTTAGCGTGCTTCCAGGACAGGGCAATGAGGCACGCAGGCAGTTGTAGTTAAAACTCGCCGTGAGAGTCTCAATGATTTCGGATCGTTTTGTTTGACACTTCATCTGGCCCTAGGCTGACCTTTTCCGGAATGTCAGTGTCGAGGTCTTCGTTTTTGGGACCTTTGTACGGCTGGAGAGGATAGTTGCCTGCCGCGGGGACGTAGAGGAAACTGAGTTTGTCTATTCACTCCTCATTCAAAACGAGAGAATAAGCGAGAAGAGAAACACATGGCGAGTCCTGGAGGCTGGTCAAAGCAGTGTGTTCTAGAAGCTCTCGGTTGGGCGTGAACGCCCAGGAGACCTTCGCGCCGGGCTACCTCGGGTCTCTTCGAGCCACAGCGAGTTGCAGCGTCGGCTAGCCACTGGCGCTTCTCAAGGCATCAGCACATCCTCTATCGTGAATGCAGCTCTACCGTATTCGAGCCCGGCGCCAGCGCACCGCTCCAGCCAAAGACAATGACCTGAAATGTGGGCGCCAACTATTTTGAGTGGGACTTTTTGAGTGGGACTTTTTTTATCAGGACTGAGCTGACTGCTTAGTTGTTACCTTAGTTTCCGCATTTATTCTTGTCTATGTCCTGTCAACGTATTTGGTCTGTGTCTGTCGCCAAATCGCCGGGATTCCTCTCCGCCTGATTGGTCTTATTCTACTCAGTACAAAAAAACCTGATCTACATTCGGCTACCACTGAGTGTGCGCGGGTCGCATTCCTTCTCGCTTACGCTGTGCTCGTGAGCGCGTTAGCTTTAGATAGGGCAACCGAGCGTTTGGGGGACCAGGCGGGGGCCACGAACATCACACACCAACGATTTCTTCAGGCAACTAGCGACCAGCTCGGGTTTCTTTTATGCAGCGATATTGCGAGAACATGTCCCTCTATGGTCGGTCAGCGCAGAAAATGCGTCCCACCATCGCAGTTGGTTGGTCGCCTGCGACCTTGGGCAATTTTTCACCACAGGATTGTAGCGACAGCTTCCACCCAACATGGTACCGTAGCATGCTCAGTGCGGCGATGAAGCAATTGAGGGCTATCGAGGTTCTATGGTTAGCCTAATGAATTTATTGGAGATGACATTCGCTTACATTTCAAGCTAGAATTCCAAACGTTACAATATTTATTTCGAAACAGAAATATAGTTACAGATAGTTGGAAGGAGATATAACACTAGCAAAGACTCTCACCATCTCTTGTCGTATTGTCGCGTTCGCTCTCTTTCTACGCAAAAACACCAAACACCTCAGGTTTAGAACAAAAATCCCCCGTCTCCTTAAGAGTTGTCCCAAAAGAGTGAGGAGGGCATATCAAATTACTGGTACGTGCACCAGTAGTCATGTAACCCAAAACTCTCTCTCATAAGCGAGTACTCAGAGGTGTTCATCGAAGCACATCAACTATCAAACAAGAAAACATAACTCACAAACTCAACATCCCACAATCAAACCTCCATGGACCGTGGAAAGAGCGTCGTTAATACCCCTTAAACGCCTCTACTACCCTTATTTGTTGGAATTTTTTTACGTTCACACTACCATGCTGGACGGCAAGAAAGCCGGACCGCCTGCTCAATAACGGGTCCTCGCCACAATCGCTGCACACCCGGACACGGAACAAATCAGATATGCTTCCTAAAATTGTCCACTACGACCGTGGTCGACACAACGCCGACTGTCCCCATTCATGTATTTATATACATCTCTTCATGTATATGGCGCAGCCGTGCCAAGTGCAAAAGCACAAGATCTGCGTGCGTGGTCTCTCAATAATTATTATATAAGGGGATATAAAGTAGATTGCAAAATAATTGTTATGTTTGTTAGAGAGACCCTTAGTATAAAGCGGGAAGATGGTCATATTCATATGACGATGGCGAAATCAAGGCGTAAAGAGTGCAAGGACCCTAAAACAAGGCTCTTGAATAAGCCGACGGCATAAAGAACCCCGAGATCTACCCTCGTTCTCCAATGCGTTTGAACTTTCCCATCCTAGGAAATGAGCATCAAAAATCCAATATCGTGAATATAAGATAAAAGACAATTTCTATTTAGGAGCCAATAGTTCATCTCTGACCAGTAGTGATGGGTGTGGAGGACTATGCGCGTCATTTATTAGATAAGAATGCATATCTTAGCGTGACCATTCCTCAGTTTATATAATATTTCAATAAATGTGCTTCTTTTTTCTGATGCATATGGAGCAGACTGAGGTTTTATTGTATGTGTTTGGTTATTTGGCTGTTCGTACCCATCCCGCTGACGACGGTGATGAAGTCTCCTGCGTACAAAATGGCTTATTACTGCAAAGAAATAAATGTCTAACCCCCCCAGTTTTCATTCCGAAGTCATCGATTTACTCCACGGCGCTTCGGGGCTCCTCCTCTCCACCGTTGACACGGCTTTCACAATTTTTTTTTCTCTCGCCTGCACCGATGCCCATTTGGCAAGTTGCGCAGTCGGCAGGTAACGGTGGTAGTGTGGTTATCAGAATATTGCAAAAAATAAACAGAGCGTGGATCTGCGTCCATAGTGCACTCAAGATTACTTTACTGCCTACTATAAAATTCGTGTGCAGTGTGAGTTGCCGTCTCCTCGGTCACAGCGCATTTCTGGAGCATCTCTGGAAGCGCTCACGTGATCATCAAATGCACGGCGACGTGCCCTAATCTGCTTTTACCAGGCAGTGCGCCGCTGCCGTCGGCCAGCATGTTGCAAATCGTGTTTAAACCTCCCGCGCAAATGTCACGTGGTTTGGGTTAGCGGAGAATGGAAGAGCGTCTGAGGAAAGCATCGGAGGGAGAGCGCTCGTTGCTGGTGACGCATGATACATGTGTGTGGGAAAGGCTGCGAGTGAGATGATGCCGTAGCCGCACGTGCCGTACTCCACCTCCCCCTTCGCGAGACGCTCCTCTCCATTCTTTCTTTTGTCGCTGCTCGCTCACTCGGTTAGGCGGTCATAAACAGACACCGTTCCCGCGAGGCACCGGTACCGGCTTCCAAAGGGCTGCCCCCTAAAACCACCGAAACCTCCCGTCGCCGTTTCCGATCGAATTCTACTTCGCCCAGTATGTGCGAATCCCTCCCGGTTGAGGAGAAACTTGCCCAGTTGGAACGTCGGCGTGAGCCCATATTTCGTTTTCAGGTTGGAAGGCCTTCCAAGCGATGTTCTCGCCGGTGTCTTTCACGCCTAAGTAAACGCCATCACCGGTTGCCGGTTTATGCGTGCATGGTTCACGGGTTGAAAATGGGGGCGTCCACACACAGCTACTCTTCATGCCGCTACCGATGAAATAACAGTTGTGCTGGTATTTAGATGTCAAAATTACATGGCTCAATGCGGTTAGTCGGCTTTCCTCCTCAATCCAGTGGTTCCTGTTTGGGTTGATGTATTACACAGACATCTTACAGACGCAGTAAGATGCATACGAAGTGGAAGGAAGACGGACATCCACATGTTTTTACGCGAGAATAGAGCTCAAGGGCTTTAAGGAATTAAATTATTATGGCACGGATGCATGGCGTTCTTTGAGAGGAAGAAGAGCAAGAATTGAAACCCTGGCCCGAACACAAGCGCGAACGGCGGCGAAAACAAGGGAAAGCTGCTGGCGCCGCTGTTACCACGTGTCGGGCGCTTCCAGGCACGAACTGGCGCGGGCCCTGGGGCGAGCAGCGCGGAAATGAAAAGCACGTGTTGCGCGGCGCTTTCGAACGCCGCGCATTCCGACAAAGGCCGCGCCTGCACGCACCGGATGTCCGAACCGCCACCACATGGGATGGCCACCGACGAAGACGACTGGCTTTTCCTTCTTCCCCGGCCTTCAGCGGCAGGAGGAAGGGAAGATGAGACAGGAAAGACGTGGTCTGGGCGCAATAGAGCTCGGCCCGTCGTCTGCGAGCTCCCCCCGAGCATTGTGCCTTAGCCGCCCGCCGGGGTGTAAATAAATGTACAGTTTTTGTATCGAAGCTGCGTTTGTCGGTTGAGGACCCTCGGGGTCAGATCCTCAGTGCTACTGCGGCTTGGAGGAGAAGCACCAGGGAAAAGAACATCACGAAGACAACACCACCCTAGGTTCTGCTCATCAAGTAGCCGCAAATCCTTCACGGGTGAACAGCAACTTGACCGCTTGCACCGGCAGCGTGAGCAATATTACTTCCTCAGAGGGCTTTTAGGAGATATTTTCGACCGCATCTATCCCTACTTAGCGCGCGCACACGAACGGTTGCCGGATTATGCAAGCGCAGGTTTGAAGTGGAAAACAGTTAGAGGGATGGGGGCAGCGTGCACGCGCGGCTTTAGGTTTCATTCCCGCACTGATGGCTTGCATGTATGCTGGTGCGAGGTTTAAACGCGAACTTTAAAAGCCGAAATGGGACCTCCACGAAGACCTTAGTGGTAGAGAGGATCGGGTTTGTGTGTTACGCAATCAGTAAGATGTTTACGACGCGGGAGCGGGGGGGGGGCACAGGCCGCTCCATATTTGTTTGAAAGACCAAAGCTTGGATTTTTCAGGGTTTCATTCAGCTGATGGGAAGGGTGCTCCATGCGACGTGACTAGGAAGTGTGCTACATCGTAAATTACGATAAGCATGTTTTGTTTTGTGCACTCCGTGGACTGCGTCGAGCTTTGCGGGTTTTCCTTCTTCACAGAGTGGAAGGGCGCTAATTTTTTTGTCCCCCGGTCAGCTTGAGCTAACCGCTTTTTTAGATGCATGTGGTTGTCACGCGTTTCCCGCGGCCGAGAAATGAGGCTCAAGTTGATTCATTCGATGGCAACACAATATATTTACAGAACAAAACCACTCAAACGAACGGAATCATAGCGACTGAACACACATATATCACACTGAACAGCAAAAACAGGCACGATCTCAAACTACCAACACTATACTCCTAAAGTCATTATAACACTTTAACTGTTTCTGTCAGATTAAAACAAATCCTACCGCCGGTACCACGGTGCGATGCCGATGACGTGGCCCAGTGGGTCGGTTTGCTTACGCGTCACCCAATGTCGCCGAACGTCGCGCATGGCCCGTTTGGTGCGTCGTGGTCCGTATGACCCGCGGTGCGATGACTCGGCTTCGCTGAGCAGCGCGGCTCAGCAGCGGCCAGCAAGCGAAGCTGCTGGTAAGTCGGTGGTCCAGAGCTGCCCGCTGCCAGACGGTGCGATGCCGCTGGTGCGTCGTGGGGCACGGCTCGACGGGTCGCCGGCGGTGGATTGCCGCCGGTCAGCAGGAGGCCAGCAGAGCGAAGCTGCTGGTAATCGGTGGTTCCGAGCAGCCCGCTGCCAAACGGTGCGATGCCGCTGGTGCGTTGTGGGGCACGGCTCGACGGGTCGCCGGCGGTGCGATGCCGCCGGTCAGCGGAGGCTAGCAGAGCGAAGGCGCTGGTAATCGGTGGTTCCGAGCTGCCCGCTGCCAAACGGTGCGATGCCGCTGGTGCGTTGTGGGGCACGGCTCGAACTTGCCACCGTTCCTCCAAGACCTCGTTCTACTCTGTCTGCTCCAACTTTGTTCTCTTCCTCTTCACCTCGCATTCTATCGTGTGCGGCTCCCATTCGCTGAACAAGCTACCTCCTCCTCCTCCTATTCGATTACCCTGTGTTTCTTCTCCATTGGTCACTTCAAAATCCTTCTCACCATCCCGTATGCTGATTTTCTTTCTCTTCATCTTTTCTGACATCTTCTTCTGGGGCCAATCCCCCTTCGGGTATGGGCTCTTCTTACCACATGACATTACCCCCCGAAATTGAAGAGTTTTTTTTCTTAAAAAAAACTGCTACACACCACGCCTGTTCGTTGAAACAAAGTCCGCAGTCCGCACGTCACAACATCAGTCCTATTAGGCTACTACATCAGTCCTACTAAACTACTAATAGTCATTACACACCAAGTTCACTCTTCACGAAAAGTAACTACAAATCCTAGACTCAATCACAACACTTAACACTAACAGACAACTGTTCCTCATCCACATACACTAATCTGCTCATGCAATCGGCTCTAACATCACCAAAATCAAACACGGCAATAAATCTCAAGCTTGCAAACACACTTCATCAAACTACACTACTCAACTTCCTCCTTTCCGTGTAGACTTCATACTCCTACAAGATCTTGTAGTCTGCACCATACCACAACATTTATGGTTTATCTTAATACATAACCTATTTGTCATATTCACTTATGAGTCCGATGTCTTTCCAGTCAACTCCATGATTTCAACCGGCTTTCTTGAGCGTTGGCTTCATCTTCACCTTCTTACGGCTCTTCCATTCCGCACCTTTCGCTACACTGCCATCTCTCTTTGAACCACCATCAAAGTTCACTTCTCTCACTACCCAATGACCCCTGCCCGGTCTCCAGTCTCTCTCTAGTGCAAGCTTTCTCTCTATTGAGCGCGACTCGCACGATTTCTTCGTTTGTGTCTTCTTTGCACGTCTGCGCTTTCGCTCTCCTCTGGCGCTGGCCGTTTGGTTACTCCCGGAGGAAAACTCACTGCATATCTTTCTGCCGATGCCACCTTGGCCTCGGGGCTGATTACAGGGCCATCCGTTCGCCTTACAGGCCTTGGCTCGTCGTCTGCGCGCCATCTTCGTAGCGTGCGCTAACTCTGCGAACTTCCCAGCTACCCTGTCACTTTTCGCACAGCTCCGTTCATGCACTCGAACCTTCCTAAGAACCAAACTCTTTTTCCTCCTCTGGTTCGCACGCTTACGAAAACGCGGGCACTTTCTCTCGCCCCCTTGCTTCTCAGCCCCCTTACCGGAGGCTGGCAACTGCCTTTTACCTGGGACCAGCCCCTGCCCAGTGCCTAACCTGAATTCCTCGAGTCGGGACTCTGTCAACTACAAGCTGCTCGGCCTGAGGGAGCTGCCCTAGTTGCTCCGGAATCCCTTCACCTGGCTGTGCACTGTTGAGCCCGTTTACCATCTTAGACGCTGAGCTGTCCGATGAGCCGTCCAGAGAATTTGCACTGGCCTTTTTCGGGAGTAGTGTACTCTCAATAGTCATAGGCATTTTTACCCGACCAGTAATAGAGCTTGCTGTCCGGTTGTTATTACTGCCAGTGCACGGAGCGGCAGGTACTTCCGTCTCAATTATTGATATTTCAGAGACCGTGAAGCCAACTGGCTCAACAGAGATACTAGGCGGCAATGCGCTGTCCTCGCATGGCCAGTTCTCAGTGCACTCGTCTTCAAGCGCGTCCTCTGCGATTCTGCAACCCCCGGCCAGTTCACCGCCCCGCGCTTCCAACGCGCCTTTCTCCTCATAGCGGTGTGCAAACCGCGTTCTGTCAACCGCACGTGCTGCTTCACTGTTGGAAATCTGCTTACTTTCTTTCTCACGTGCCTCATGGAGGTCGGCGACCCGCATGCCTTCAGGCTCACGTGCGGCGCGTCACGGTTCTTTATGCGTTCCCTTTCCTCGAGGCGCCGGGTTAACTCTGCCTTTTCTCGGTCCAACTCTTCTAGCTCGGCAGACAACCTCTCGCGCTCTTTGCGCCGCTCTTCATTTAACAATGCAAAAAACTGCTCCTTGTTTAAACCTGACGAACTAGCCCAGGTTAAAACCTTCTCGAGATCCATCTCTCTGCCAGGTGAGACGTGTGGTTGGGCCCAGGATAGATCCTGGCAGGCTCGCCAAAATGTTGTCACGCGTCTCACGCGGCCGAGAAATGAGGCTCAAGTTGATTTATTCGATGGCAACACAATATATTTACAGAACAAAACCACTCAAACGAACGGAATCATAGCGACTGAACACATATATCACACTGAACAGCAAAAACAGGCACGACCTCACACTACCAACACTATACTCCTAAAGTCATTATAACACTTTAACTGTCTCTGTCAGATTCAAACAAATCCTACCGCCGGTACCACGGTGCGATGCCGATGACGTGGCCCAGTGGGTCGGTTTGCTTACGCGTCACCCAACGTCGCCGAACGTCGCGATGGCCCGTGCTGGTGCGTCGTGGTCCGTATGACCGCGGTGCGATGACTCGGCTTCGCTGAGCAGCGCGGCTCAGCAGGCGGCCAGCAGAGCGAAGCTGCTGGTAATCGGTGGTCCCGAGCTGCCCGCTGCCAGACGGTGCGATGCCGCTGGTGCGTCGTGGGGCACGGCTCGACGGGTCGCCGGCGGTGGATTGCCGCCGGTCAGCAGGAGGCCAGCAGGGCGAAGCCGCTGGTAATCGGTGGTTCCGAGCTGCCCGCTGCCAAACGGTGCGATGCCGCTGGTGCGTTGTGGGGCACGGCCCGAACTTGCCACCATTCCTCCAAGACCTCGTTTCACTCTGTCTGCTCCAACTTTGTTCTCTTCCTCTTCAGCTCGCATTCTATCGTGTGCGGCTCCCAATCGCTGAACAAGCTACCTCCTCCTCCTCTTCGATTACCCTGTGTTTCTTCTCCATTGGTCACTTCAAAATCCTTCTCACCATCCCGTATGCTGATTTTTCTTTCTCTTCATCTTTTCTGACAACATCTTCTTCTGGGGCCAATCCCCCTTCGGGTATGGGCTCTTCTTACCACATGACAGTGGTCTTCAGAATACAATTGAAGTGCCGAGACGCATCACACTGTCGATGCGAACAGTACTCGTCTTTATCCTAACGAACCCGGAAAGGACAAATATATATGCTGGTATGCTTATGTTGCGATGCGATATAAGTGATCACTTGCCAATGTTAGCATTGTCAACGAAGCCCATTTAAATGCTGAATGCGGATTGTCTTACGCATCTTGCCAACGTATTGACGCGAACACGCTTGAATTTTTTTAGGATAAGATTTGAGCAACGAACTGGGAATAAGTACTGCCACTAATCGATGCGGGTAGTGCGTATAAAAGCCGTAATCGGAAGATTTAATCTTTTTTGAAAACTTCGGCTTTGTTACACAAAATGAAAATTAAACGGAAAATATATGCGCCGTTTCTGAAGTCGTCAGACAATTTGAAATTACGTGCCTTCAAAGAAATATTGTAATAAAATAAATAAAGATCTAAGAAGCAACATCAATAGCATTCTCTTTTATTTCTAGCAAAAACTACCGAGACTGATAGGCACAAAGAAATATCGTAACCAATTAAATAAAGAAATAAAAAGCAAAATTCGATTACTTGGATATTTTCTCTGTTCTCTTAAAAAACAAGGACTACCGCGACTGAAGTGCTCAAATAAACTACATACTCTATCTCCGATTGAGTCACCAAAAAAATGAGGCTCAGTTCTAAGCGGTAATAAAATTTCAGAGGAATTAAACAGCCTATTTGTAAACGTAACGCGACCCTTATGCTGTGTGACAAGTGTGGCGCCCCCCGACCCTAACCTTCGTTGGCCGATAAGTTCATTGGCCCCACCAAGCTCGGTGGGCAACCTTGTGGGCGGCTGACAAACGACGAGCACGGCCGCTCTCGGTCAGTCACTGTCACCCCCAGCACGCTGTAAGTTGTCACTCGGCTGGGGGGTACCGAGACCCTCCCAGGTTCACAAATGCGGGGCTATATCGTGACACTGCTGACGAGGGAAGAAGCCCGTGGAGACACCGCCCCCTCAAGCCGGCCAACATTACATCATGCCGCTGTACGGGAGGCTCGAGACGTTCGACGGTGAAGGGTCCGCCTGGCCTGTCTACGAGGAACAAGTCGGCGTGTTTTTCCGGGCGAACGAAAACCCGAGGCAAAACAGCGCGACATTTTCGTGGCCAGCTGCGGGACCCATGTCTTCGCTCTCCTGCTCGACCTCCTCAAGCCGGCCACGCCGCATGACAAGTTGCTGGCTGAGCTGCTCGCGACGCTACGCTCGCAGTTCAGCCTGGCTCCGTCCACGTTAATTGAGCACTTCAGCTTCAACGACCGGAGTCGCAGAGACGGAGAGACGCTCGGGCAGTTTGTCGCAGCGTAGCGAGGATTGGCGAGTGGTTGCGCCTTCGGAGAGCAGCTCGACTCGCTGCTCCGGGACCGTTTCGTCTGCGGCATCAACGACCCCGCCATGCAAACACGACTCCTGGAGCTTCCTGACCCCTTGTTGGACGACGCCGCTAGGGCAGCGCTGGCGATGGATGCTGCGGCCAAGAATGCACGTTTTTTTATTCAATTCAATCAATCAATCGATAGGCGAGATAGCCCGTGCGGCCGCCTCACCGTTGACGAAGGAGGTGGTGAACAAGATGGCGACACGGCATGGCAGGTGCGGTCGTTGCGGTGATGACTAACCCTCCTCACAGTACCAGTTCGCGCAAGCGGAGTGGTTTGCGTGTGGAATAACTGGGTACATTGCTCGGGCGTGCCGAGGGGGGACGACGGCAGACGGACGGAAGCAGCACCGGCGTCGAACACATGTTCCGCGCCAGCCCACGGCCAAGGGAGTCGGCGCAAGGTTACCCGGCGGGGGCGTGCGGCAGCAGCTTCGGGTGCAGCGGCTAGGCTTCACGTCATGGCCGAAGACCCACAGATGTTTGACATGTGGTCCAGCGACATTCTTCAATCGTCTGTGTCACTGTATATGCTGACTGTCGAAGTCTGCGGGCGTCCCATCTCCATGGAGCTGGACACAGGGGCCAGCGTGTCGGTCATGGCTGGGAGAGTCTTTAAGCGCACCTTCCCTGGCGTGTCCGTCTAGGCTTCGGGTGTCATGCTGCGGAGCTACTCTGGACAGCTCACCCAGGTCGAGGGTCAAGCCCAGGTCAGCGTTCGCCTTGACGACAGGAAGGCAATCCTGCCCCTATACCTGACCAAGGAGCCGTCACCGACGCTGCTGGGCCTGACCTGGATCCAGGCATTGGGCCTGCGGCTGCCAGAGTACCAGGTAGTAGTGCATGCAGTGGAAGACGTCCCAGGCCTCCTGACCAAGTTCAAGGCCCTGTTCTAGCCCGGGGTGGGAACATTCACCGGCACGGCGCGAGTATTCATGTCCCAGAGGGAGCCCGGCCCCGGTTTTTCAAGCCACGCCCGCTGCCGTTTGCCCTGAATGACGGGGTCACCCAGGAGCTGCAACGGTTGCAGCGAGACGACATCCTGGTGCCCGTGAAATTGAGAGTGGGCCACTCTCATTTTGCCAGTCATCAAACAAGACGGCAGTGTCCAGATCTTCGGGGACTGCAAGGTCACCATCCCGCTACCAAGTACCCGCTGCCACGTATGGAAGATCTCTGGTCAGCGTTGTCCGGGGGACAGAAGTTCACGAAACTTGACCTGAGTAACGCTTACCAGCCACTGCTGCTCGAGGAGTCGTGCCGGAAGTACGCCACCATATCGACAATACTAGGACCCTTCCAGTACACACGCCCACCATTCGGCGTGGATTCAGCTCCTGCCATTTTCCAGAGGGAGATGGACAACCTGTTCAGGGGCATGAGGCACGTGGCGGTGTACTTAGACGACATCCTGGTGACCGGTACAGACGATGAGGACCACCTGCAGAACCTACACAACGTCCTGGCACGATTGCAGGGTGCCGGGATGAAGCTGAAGCTGCAGAAATGCATTTTCTTGGCCCCCAGTTTTGAGTACATGAGCCACGTCATTTCCTAGGCAGGCCTGGCCCCGGCACTCCGCAAGGTTGAGGCGGTGCTCAAGACGCCCAAGTCCCAGAACAAGAAGGAGCTGCAGAGCTACCTGGGCCTCATCAACTTCTATAGGAGCTTCCTGCCGAACCTGTCATCGCATCTACAGCCGCTCCATCTTCTGCTTCGAGAAGTACAGCAGTGGGCCTGGAAGAAGGAAAGGACTTGGTCTTCCAGCAAAGCAAGGAGCTCATCACCAAGGTTCCGGTGCTGGTGCACTTCGATCCGGCCAAGCCTGTCGTCCTGACTAGATGCGTCGCCGTACATCGTGGGAGCCATCCCGGACCACCGGGAGAAGAATGGCCAGGAACTTCCTGTGTCGTTTGCTTCCCGTCGGCTCCATGCTGCAGAAACAGCGGTACAGCCAGCTGGACAAGGAAGGCCTGTCCCTCATGTTCGGGGTCGAGCACTTCCACCAATACCTATGGGGCCGGAAGTTCGAGGCGGTCACGGACCACAAGCCGCTGCTGGGACTGCTGGGGTCTTACAAGGCGGTCCCAGTGCAGGCATCGCCTCGAGTGGTGCGCTGAGCCTTGAGGCTCCTGGCCTAGAGTTACTGGCTGGTTTACCGCCTTGGAAATGACCTGGCACCTGCTGATGCCCTGATCCGACTGCCCCTGCCAGAGGTGCCTGCTGCTGTTGCTGAACCTGCCGAAGTGTTCATCCGGGTACCGGAGGTGGTGTGCAGGTCGCCAGTGTCGCAGGCAAGCAGGTGGACCCAGTCCTGACGCAGGTCGTCAAGGCGGTGTCCCGAGGGGAGGAGTTTGCTGAGTGGACGTACAGCCACAAGGCCGCCAAGCTGAGCATGCAGCAGGGCTGCCTGCTGTGGTGTTTCAGGGTGGTGATTCCTCAGATCCTGTGGTCCAGGGTCCTGCGTTGCTGCACGCGGGTCATCCAGGCGTGGAGAAGACAAGATGCTGGCCCAGTTCCACGTTTGATGGCCTGGCCTGGACTAGGACATTGCTCGCATGGTGCAGAGCTGCCAAGTCTACCAGGAGAACAAGCGGGCCGTATAAGTTAAGCCGTATAAGTTTGTCCCTCACCTGTTTAACCTAGGTAATTTTTGCGCATAGGAACACGCGAAGCGTGCATGGTTCCTTGTAGGTATGCAGATTGGACCTGCAATCACGCGGCTGTTGTCGCCATAGGAAAGTACACCTAATTGTTAATGGATAGACCTTGCCGTGGGGCCTGCGGAGCGTAGCTTGCCGAGAATGTGCTGCGTGAAAGCCCTGCCCACGACGTCTGAAGTATGCCAACGAGCGTCCGACACTTATTTGGCGACTAACGCCCCTCGCGGCTTCAATGAACACCAGGGGTGCGCTAAGAAAAGAAGCATACTCGCTACCTGCTGGAGTTGTAAGCGATCATTGCGGGGGTGGCACATGAGGCGAACAAACTGAATGATAACGTAGGTGGTGATGGCTTGTGACTTGTTCTCTTTTTTGTTTGGTTTGTTCGTTGTAACTGGCATTCGAAAAAACGTTAAACGTTAAGTGTGACAACTTGTGCACACAGCTAATGATTGGAATAAATTTCGAATAATTCAATGGCCGTTTTCACTCTTACTTGTTGTCCGTGTTATAAACAAACTTGAAACAAATTGTTAATAGCAGGAAAGCAAAGGATTCGGTTTGTGAGTTGCAACTGCACTATCGGGTGCAGGGCCACCGAGCGAACCGGCTACACCATTCTGCGCTTGGACTAGACATTCAAACTGAGCTGACACTGAATGTATCTCTTTCTTTGAGGTCACGGGGTAGCCCCGCGAAGAGACCCATTACAGCTGCGCAGAATGGCCGGCGGTGACGGCTGCTTGAAAGGTTCATTTTAGTGCTTGTGAAGATGTTAGTCTCATGAAGTTTTTGCGTTCAGTCAATAGAAAACCGACCACTCCCGCATTGTTCTGTATACGCGACAATTATAGTAAACCAAGTTCCTTTTTACGGTACTTACTTTTGCATTCTCTTGGTTACGTAACGCAGTGTGCTAATTTAAAGAACAATTCTTACCATGCCTAGCACTGCTGAAGTGCTGTTCTGCTGGTCGTATGGAGAAGTATGGGTGATAGCACAAACTATCTTACCACTCAAAGGCGGTAGGAACTCGTACTCAGGAAAATGTGTCAGCAGCACGTATATCGGCCCTGAAATTTTCTTTCCCGCTTCTTCTTCCTGGAATGTAAGAACAGCATGTATGGCTTGAAAACGGTCGCACCTATGGTAGCTTCAGGAAAGGCATCTATATATACTACGAGGATTTCTATGTGTTCAATATTTATTTATTCATTTATTTATTTACAGGTTACTGCTAGCCTGGATGCCAGGCTTTGAGCAGGTGTGGGCGATGATACAAGAGAGAAAAAAAACGGGATAACATACAAGCATAAAAATACAGTGATACGGGTACACCGCTTTGAACTGAAAAAAAACTGTACAAGTGCAATAGGTAGAATAGCAACTACACAAGAAGACTAAATCATGCCGAATTCAACAGGGCACGAAGAAATGATGAGACATCAGGACATTGCACAACATCAGAAGGTAACAGATTCCACTCATGGCACGTACGGGTAAAAAAGGAATTTTCAAAGACGTTCGTTTTACACGAAAATTCAGCGACTTTAATTGGGCGATTGGATCGTGTTGGGCGGCAAATTCTTGGCTAGATGTCTGCTTCCTTGTCAATATGAAGTCTATTGTTACACATCAAGTAAAAAAAGTTTAGCCGATCATGATACCGTCGTACCGCAAGGCTTTCCAAACCTGCCCTGCGGAAAAGACTCGTGGGAGACGTTTTCCAGCTGTATGAACTGTAAACAAATCGCGCGGCGTTTCTTTGTATGCTCTCAAGCTTATTGGTATTAACTAGAGTGTATGGGCCCCAGATGATTGAAGCATATTCTAATAGTGGTTTGATGTAAGTTTTGTAAGCTAACAGTTTGGTATACTGAGAAGCTTTCTGTAATATTCTTCTTAAGTATCCGAGTTTTCGCATTGCCTTTTTCTGAATGTACGTGACGTGCTCGTTCCATTTCAGATCGGATGTGATTAAAACTCCTAAATATTTGTAACATGATACCTCAGCTAGACTATGATTGTTTATTTGGTACGTGTGCTTCAATGGGGCCTTTTTGCGTGTAATGGTCATTGAAACAGTTTTTTTGTAATTAAGACTCATCTGCCACCTAGTACACCATGTTTGTAATTTTAAAGTGGTGCGTTTAAGACGACCTGATCGTTATGGTTGTAGATTTCATTGTTAAGAACGCAGTCATCTGCGAAAAGTTTAATTTTTACCTGTATGTCACATACAATATCGTTAATAAAAACGAGAAAGAAAAGTGGCGCAAGAACAGATCCCTGTGGGACGCCCGAAAGCACTGACTAGGACACAGAACATGCGCAGTTAACAGCTACGCTCTGTTGCCTGCAGGAAAGGTATGATTTAATTCATGCCACTTAAGTGTCATTTAAAAATAGCCGTCAATATACTCCGAAATTTTGAGTGCGACCTACGGTAAACCGCCTTCTCAAAATCTAAGAATATGATGTCCACTTGCCCCCGTTTGTCCAGTGTTGCAGCGAAGTCGTGAACCGTTTCCAGAAGCTGAGTTACAGTGGACCGTCCCCGGCGGAAGCCATGCTATCGGGCATCCACAATGCAATTGCTCTCAAGAAATTGTGAAATCTGCCTAAATATAATATGTTCGAGAGTTTTCACACATGTGGAAAGAATAGAAATCAGTCTGTATGACGATAAGTGGAAGCGGTTTTCGTTACCTTTCGGTATTGGATTGATTTTAGCATACACCCAGTCCTCGGGAAGATCAAAGCACTCAAGAGATTTGTTAAATAGTAAACACAAGTACTTCGCACACCACTCAACATATCTCAGTAGGAAAGCGTTGGGTATGCCATCAACACGTGGGGACTTTTTAACATCTAGCTTGAGCAGAAGGGAAAGGACACCTTCTTCATTGACACATACGTCACTAATAGGAGGCACTTCAATGAAACAAGGAAATTGCGGTATGTTTCCATCGTCATCAGTAAACACTGAACAGAAATACCGGTTCAAAGCATCTGAAACATCTGCAACATCTAGGCTGTCGTAAACAGGCTCATCATCTACGTAAAGGCCGATAACAGAGTTCTTTTTTGGTGCGAGATAACGCCATAACTTGTCTGGAGACGAAATCATGAATTCTTTTAACGACACTTGCTGATAATGCTCTTTTGCTGTCTTAATTTTGTCTTTCAGTTGCATTCGCAAATCTTGCATTCTATCAGAGGAAGCTTTTGATGGGCGCTGCTTACGTTGCTTTCGTTGCTTTTTTAGTTTTCGTTCCATGCGTACGATTTGTTTATTCATCCACGGATTATCCTGCCTCAGTACTTCCCCGGAAGGGTAAAAATTTATTCACTGTGTCAAACACTAGGTTTTTAAAGAAACCCCATATGTGGTCATTCGAATATACTTTTAATCCGCATATAGAAACAAATCCAGAAACTAGCTGTAATGCACGTCAAGTATGTCTGCATAACTAGCAGGTGTGAAATCCGGTATTGGACGTTCTTCTTTCGTAACTTGAAGGGGAACATTTAGTTGCTTAGTGAGGCAGGTGATTTTGCAGTCCGGTATACCCTGAAAAATCTCAACTTCGGGATTTCGTCGCAGAATGCCGTTATTTACAAGGCACAGGTCTAATACGGTCTCAGTTTCATTTTGCACTCAAGTGGGTGTAGTAACCAGTTGTGTTAAGCCATGAAGCACTACGCAGTCAACAAACGCCTCCAAACCAGGAGTAAGAGCTTCAGGTACGTCGCTCTGCCATTCTACGGTAGGAAAATTAAAGTCACGCGCAAGGAGCATATTAGACGGAATGTTTGCCGTAGGAACACAAGAACTCGTTAAATATTTCTTCAAACGTATCGCAGCTAGGAGGGCGACAAAAGGCGCCAAAAGTGATGTGAAGTTCTTCAAATATTGCTTTAACGACGAAACATTCTAGTGCATCCATATAGGGTAATCTGACTACAAGTAAAGATTTTAAAAACAAAATAGCAACACCTCCCCCCCAAGAGCCTCAGTCCTTGCGGTATACCTTGAATCCGGGGGGTGTTATTTCGGTTCTCTTGGGCAAGCTGGGTCTTTATAACGGTAGATGTAGTAGATGGCGGCGTCCAGTTGAATCGATGTGGGGTGTGCATCCCTTGCGCAGGCCCCCGTGTTCTGTGGCGATAAAGTACTGTTGGTGAAAAGTCGCTGGCCGTAGGTGACGTTGCCAGCAGAAGTATCTGCATTAAGAAGACGAAAGGGTTTGGACATCGCTGCTTTACTGCAGGCTAGTTGACATGCCCACTGAAGGCAATCTTGGGCACCCTGGGTCTTCATATTCGTCGATTAGTAAAAGAGGGCGGTGTCCAGGTTAAAATTAGACGTGGGGTGTTGCATCCCTTGCGCATTCTCGTGTTCCGTGGCGGTAAAGTACGGTGTGTGAAAATTCGCCGGCCGTCCGTGAAGTTCCAACCAGGAGTATCCGCATTAAGATAACGAAAGCTTTTGACATCGCTGCTTGCTGCGGCCAGCTGACATGCCCACTGAAACAATATTGGGCACGCTGGGTCTTTATATCTGTCGATGTAGTATGGGGCGGGGTCCAGTTGAATTCGACATGGGGTGATGCATCTCTTGCGCAGTCTCCATGTTCCGTGGTGATAAAGTACGGTGGTGAAAAGTCGCTGGCCGTCCAAGGGTCCTTCCAAGAAAGAGTATCTGCATTCAGATTATGAAAGGGTTTGACATCGTTGCTTCCTGCGGCCAGCTGACATGCCCACTGAAGCAATCGTGGGCACGCTGGGTCTTTATATCGGTCAATGTAGTAAGGGGCGGTGCCCAGTTCAATTCGACGTGGGGTGTTGCATCCTTTGCGCAGTATCCATGTTCCGTGATAATAAAATACGGCGGTGAAAAGTCGCTGGCCGTCCATGACGTTCCCAGCAGAAGTACCTGCATTAAGAAGACGAAAGGGTTTGACATCGCTGCTTCCTGCGGCCAGCTGACACGCCCACTGAAGCAATATTGGGCAGCTGGGTCTTTATATCGGTCGATGTAGTATGGGGCGTGTCCAGTTAAATTCGACGTGGGGTGGTTCATCTCTTGCGCAGTCTCTGTGTTCCGTGGCGATAAAACACGGCGGTGAAAAGTCACTGGCCGTCCGGGACGTTGCCAGCAGAAGTATCTGCATTAAGAAGACGAAAGGGTTTGACATCGCTGCTTCCTGCGGCCAGCTGACATGCCCACTGCAGCAATCTTGAGCATGCGGGGTCTATATATTGGTCGATGTAGTAGGGGGTGGTGTCCAGTTTAATTCGACGTGGGGTGTTGCATCCCTTTGCGCAGATCTCCGTAGTTCCGTGGCGATAAGTACGGCCGGCGAAAAGTCGCTGTCCGTCTGTGATGTTCCCAGCAGAAGTATCTGCATTAAGAAGACGAAAGGGTTTTACATCGCTGCTTCCTGCGGCTAGCTGACATGCCCACCGAAATAATCTTGGGCGCTGGGTCTTTATATCGGTCGATGTAGAATGGGGCGGTGCCTAGTTGAATTCGACGCGGATTGTTGCATCTCTTGCACAGTCTCCGTGTTCTGTGGCAATAAAGTGCGGCGGTGAACAGCCGCTGGTAGTCAATGGCGTTGACCAACAGAAGTATCTGCATTAATATAACGACAGGGTTTGACATCGCTGCTTCCTGCGGCGAGCTGACATGCCCACTGAAGCGATGTTGTGCACGCTGGGTCTTTATATCGGTCCATGTAGTTAGGGGCGGTGTCCAGTAGAATTCGAAGTGGGGTGTCGCATCCCTTGCGCAGTCTCCGTGTTCCGTGGCGATAAAATAGGGCGGCGAAAAGTCGCAAACTGTTCGTGCCCCAGGTAAAGTATCTGCATTAAGATAACGAAAGGGTTTGACATGGCTGCTTCCTGCGGCCAGCTGACATGCCCACTGAAGCAATCTTGGGCAGGCTGGGTCTTTATATCGGTAGATGTAGTCGGGGGTGGTGTCCAGTTGAATTCTACATCCGGTGTTGCATGCCTTACACAGTCTCGTGTTCCGTGGCGATAAAGCACGGCAGTAAAACGTCGCTAGGCATTCGTGACGTTCCCAGCAGAAGAATCTGAATTGAGAAGACGAAATGGTTTGACATCGCTGCTTCCTGCGGCACGCTGACATGCCCACTGAAGCATCTTGGGCACGCTGGGTCTTTATATCGGTCGATGTAGTAGGGGGCTGTGTCCAGTTGAATTCGATGTGGGGTGTTGCATCCCATGCGCAGTCTCAGTGTTCCGTGGCGATAAACTACGGCGGTGAAAAGTCGCCGGCCGTGCGTGAAGTTCCAAGAAGTACATGCATTAAGATGACGAAAGGGTTTGACATCGCTGCTTGCTGCGGCCAGCTGACATGCCCACTGAAACAATCTTGGGCACGCTGGGTCTTTATATCGGTCGATGTAGTATGGGGTGGTGTCCAGTTGGATTCGACGTGGGGTGGTGCATGTCTTGGGCAGTCTCCGTGGTCCATGGCGGTAAAGTACGGCGGTTAAAAGTCGCTGGCCGTCCGTGGCGCTCCCAGCAGAAGTTTCTGCATTCAGATAACGAACGGGTTTGACATCGCTGCTTCTTGCTACCAGCTGACATGCCCTCTGAAGCAATATTGGGCATGCTGGGTCTTAATATCGGTCCATGTAGTAAGGGGCAGTGTCCAGTTGAATTCGAGGTGGGGTGTTGCATCCCTTGCGCAGTATCCATGTTCCGTGGCAATAAAATACGGTGGTAAAATATCGCTGGCCGTCCGTGACGTTCCCAGGAGAAGTATCTGCATTAAGAAGACGAAAGGGTTTGACATTGCTGCTTCTTAGGGCCAGCTGACATGCCCACTCAAGCAATCTTGGCAATGCTGGGTCTTTATATCGGTCGATTTAGTAGGGGGCGGTGTACAGTTGAATTCGACGTGGGGTGTTGCATCCCTTGCGCAGTATCCGTGTTCCGTGGCGATAAAGTACGGCGGTGAAAACGGCCTGTAACAAGTCGCTGAAGCCGTACCGTGAAAGTCGCTGGCCAAGCAGAAGTATCTGCATTAAGATAACGAAAGGGTTTGACATCGCTGCTTCCTGCGGCGAGCTGACATGCCCACTGAAGCAATGTTGGGCATGCTGGGTCTTTATATCGGTCCATGTAGTAAGGGGCGGCGTTCAGTTTAATTCGACGTGGTGTGTTGCATCCCTTGCGCAGTATCCATGTTCCGTAGCAATAAAATACTGCGGTGAAAAGTCGCTGGCCGTTCATGGCCTTCCCAGCAGAAGTATCTGCATTAAGATAACGAAAGGGTTTGACATCGCTGCTTCCTGCGGCCAGCTGACATGCCCACTGAAGCAATCTTGGGCACGCTGGGTCTTTATATCGGTCGATGTAGTAAGGGGCGGTGTCCAGTTGAATTCGACGTGGGGTGGTGCATCCCTTGCGCAGTCTCCGTGTTCCGTGGTGATAAAGTACGGCGGTGAAAAGTCGCTGGCCGTCCGTGACGTTCCCAGCAGAAGTATCTGCATTAAGATAACGAAAGTATTTGACATCGCTGCTTCCTGCAGACAGCTGACATGCCCACTGAAGCAATCTTGGGCACGCTGGGTCTTTATATCGGTCGATGTAGTAGGGGGCGGTGTCCAGTTGAATTCGACGTGGGGTGGTGCATCCCTTGCGCAGTCTCCGTGTTCCGTGGTGATAAAGTACGGCGGTGAAAAGTCGCTGGCCGTCCGTGACGTTCCAAGCAGAAGTATCTGCATTAAGATAACGAAAGGGTTTGACATCGCTGCTTTCTGCGGCCAGCTGACATGCCCACTGAAGCAATCTTGGGCACGCTGGGTCTTTATATCGGTCGATGTAGTAGGGGGCGGTGTCCAGTTGAATTCGACGTGGGGTGTTGCATCTCTTGCGCAGTCTCCGTGTTCCGTGGCGATAAAGTACGGCGGTGAAAAGTCGCTGGCCGTCCGTGACGTTGCCAGCAGAAGTATCTGCATTAAGATAACGAAAGGGTTTGACATCGCTGCTTCCTGCGGCTAGCTGACATGCCCACTGAAGCAATCTTGGGCACGCTGGGTCTTTATATCGGTCGATGTAGTAGGGGGCGGTGTTCAGTTGAATTCGACGTGGGGTGTTGCATCCCTTGCGCAGTCTCCGTGTTCCGTGGCGATAAAGTACGGCGGTGAAAAGTCGCTGGCCGTCCGTGACGTTCCCAGCAGAAGTATCTGCATTAAGATAACGAAAGGGTTTGACATCGCTGCTTCCTGCGGGCAGCTGACATGCCCACTGAAGCAATCTTGGGCACGCTGGGTCTTTATATTAGTCTATGTAGTCGGGGCGGTGTCCAGTTGAATTCGACGTGGGGTGTTGCATCCCTTGCGCAGTCTCCGTGTTCCGTGGCGATAAAGTACGGCGGTGAAAAGTCGCTGGCCGTCCGTGACGTTCCCAGCAGAAGTATCTGCATTAAGATAACGAAAGGGTTTGACATCGCTGCTTCCTGCGGCCAGCTGACATGCCCACTGAAGCAATCTTGGGCACGCTGGGTCTTTATATCGGTCGATGTAGTAGGGGGCGGTGTCCAGTTGAATTCGACGTGGGGTGTTGCATCCCTTGCGCAGTCTCCGTGTTCCGTGGCGATAAAGTACGGCGGTGAAAAGTCGCTGGCCGTCTGTGACGTTCCCAGCAGAAGTATCTGCATTAAGATAACGAAAGGGTTTGACATCGCTGCTTCCTGCGGCCAGCTGACATGCCCACTGAAGCAATCTTGGGCACGCTGGGTCTTTATATCGGTCGATGTAGTAGGGGCGGTGTCCAGTTGAATTCGACGTGGGGTGTTGCATCTCTTGCGCAGTCTCCGTGTTCCGTGGCGATAAAGTACGGCGGTGAAAAGTCGCTGGCCGTCCGTGACGTTCCCAGCAGAAGTATCTGCATTAAGATAACGAAAGGGTTTGACATCGCTGCTTCCTGCGGCCAGCTGACATGCCCACTGAAGCAATCTTGGGCACGCTGGGTCTTTATATCGGTCGATGTAGTAGGGGGCGGTGTCCAGTTGAATTCGACGTGGGGTGTTGCATCTCTTGCGCAGTCTCCGTGTTCCGTGGCGATAAAGTACGGCGGTGAAAAGTCGCTGGCCGTCCGTGACGTTCCCAGCAGAAGTATCTGCATTAAGATAACGAAAGGGTTTGACATCGCTGCTTCCTGCGGCCAGCTGACATGCCCACTGAAGCAATCTTGGGCACGCTGGGTCTTTATATCGGTCGATGTAGTAGGGGGCGGTGTCCAGTTGAATTCGACGTGGGGTGTTGCATCCCTTGCGCAGTATCCGTGTTCCGTGGCGATAAAATACGGCGGTGAAAAGTCGCTGGCCGTCCGTGGCGTTCCCAGCAGAAGTATCTGTATTAAGAAGACGAAAGGGTTTGACATCGCTGCTTCCTGCGGCCAGCTGACATGCCCACTGAAGCAATCTTGGGCACGCTGGGTCTTTATATCGGTCGATGTAGTAGGGGGCGGTGTCCAGTTGAATTCGACGTGGGGTGTTGCATCTCTTGCGCAGTCTCCGTGTTCCGTGGCGATAAAGTACGGCGGTGAAAAGTCGCTGGCCGTCCGTGACGTTCCCAGCAGAAGTATCTGCATTAAGATAACGAAAGGGTTTGACATCGCTGCTTCCTGCGGCCAGCTGACATGCCCACTGAAGCAATCTTGGGCACGCTGGGTCTTTATATCGGTCGATGTAGTATGGGGCGGTGTCCAGTTGAATTCGACGTGGGGTGGTGCATCCCTTGCGCAGTCTCCGTGTTCCGTGGCGATAAAGTACGGCGGTGAAAAGTCGCTGGCCGTCCGTGACGTTCCAAGCAGAAGTATCTGCATTAAGATAACGAAAGGGTTTGACATCGCTGCTTCCTGCGGCCAGCTGACATGCCCACTGAAGCAATCTTGGGCACGCTGGGTCTTTATATCGGTCGATGTAGTATGGGGCGGTGTCCAGTTGAATTCGACGTGGGGTGTTGCATCCCTTGCGCAGTCTCCGTGTTCCGTGGCGATAAAGTACGGCGGTGAAAAGTCGCTGGCCGTCCGTGACGTTCCCAGCAGAAGTATCTGCATTAAGATAACGAAAGGGTTTGACATCGCTGCTTCCTGCGGCCAGCTGACATGCCCACTGAAGCAATCTTGGGCACGCTGGGTCTTTATATCGGTCGATGTAGTAGGGGGCGGTGTCCAGTTGAATTCGACGTGGGGTGTTGCATCCCTTGCGCAGTCTCCGTGTTCCGTGGCGATAAAGTACGGCGGTGAAAAGTCGCTGGCCGTCCGTGACGTTCCCAGCAGAAGTATCTGCATTAAGATAACGAAAGGGTTTGACATCGCTGCTTCCTGCGGCAGCTGACATGCCCACTGAAGCAATCTTGGGCACGCTGGGTCTTTATATCGGTCGATGTAGTATGGGGCGGTGTCCAGTTGAATTCGACGTGGGGTGGTGCATCACTTGCGCAGTCTCCGTGTTCCGTGGCGATAAAGTACGGCGGTGAAAAGTCGCTGGCCGTCGTGACGTTGCCAGCAGAAGTATCTGCATTAAGAAGACGAAAGGGTTTGACATCGCTGCTTCCTGCGGCCAGCTGACATGCCCACTGAAGTAATCTTGGGCACGCTGGGTCTTTATATCGGTCGATGTAGTAGGGGGCGGTGTCCAGTTGAATTCGACGTGGGGTTGTGCATCCCTTGTGCAGTCTCCGTGTTCCGTGGCGATAAAGTACGGCGGTGAAAAGTCGCTGGCCGTCTGTGATGTCCCAGCAGAAGTATCAGCATTAATGTAACGAAAGGGTATGTCATCGCTGCTTTCTGCTGCCAGCTGACATGCCCACCTAAGTAATCTTGGTCACGCTGGGTCTTTATATCGGTCGACTTAGTAGGGGGCCATGTCCAGTTAAATTCTATGTGGGGTGTTGCATCTCTTGCGCAGTCTCCGTGTTCCGTGGCGATAAAATACGGTGGTGACAAGTCGCTCGCCGTCCGTGACGTTGCCAGCAGAAGTATCTGCATTAAGAACACGAAAGGGTTTGACTTTGACATCGCTGCTTCCTGCGGCCAGCTGACATGCCCACTGAAGTAATCTTGGGCACGCTGGGTCTTCATATCGGTCGATGTAGTATGGGGAGGTGCCCAGTACAATTCGACGTCGG
The DNA here is from genome assembly GCA_013339765.2 of Haemaphysalis longicornis. NCBI lineage: Eukaryota > Metazoa > Arthropoda > Arachnida > Ixodida > Ixodidae > Haemaphysalis > Haemaphysalis longicornis. The sequence goes on from CM023453.1 coordinate 82,978,393, forward strand.
GTGGTCCATCACTTGCGCAGTGTCCGTGTTCAGTGGCGATAAAGTACGGCGGTGAAATGTCGCTGGCCGTCAGTGACATTCCCAGCAGAAGTATCTGCATTAAGTAGACAAAAGGGTTTGACATCGCTGCTTCTTGCAGCATGCTGTCATGCCCACTGAAGCAATCTTGGGCACGCTGGGTTTTATATGGGTCGATGTAGTAGGGGGCGGTGTCCAGTTGAATTCGACATGGCGTGTTGCATCCCTTGCGGAGTCTCCGTGTTCCGTGGTGATAAAGTACGATGGTGAAAAGTCGCTGGCCGTCCGTGACGTTGCTAGAAGAAGTATCTGTATTAAGATAACGAAAGTATTTGACAACGCTGCTTCTTGCGGACAGCTAGCATGCCCACTGAAGCAATCTTGGGCACGCTGCGTCTTTATATCTGTCGATTTAGTAGGGGCTGTGTCCAGTTGAATTCGACCTGGGGTGTTGCATCCCTTGCCACAGTCTATACAGACGCCGCTTCATATCCCGGGCGAAGAGCTATGACCGCTGTGGTTTCTACCACCGAAAACCTCGTTACATGCGTATCAATTCCCACCATCCACTCTCTGCAGGCGGAGGAAGTGGCCATCTCCCTAGCGTTTGCACAAATTTCGGCAGAAATAATAATCACAGACAGCCGAAAAGCCTGTAGAACCTTCTCCAGCGGTTGGATATCCAGACCTGCCCGAAAAATTCTACTCGAGCATCCTCCTCGAGATCCGGTACGGATTATTTGGGCTCCAGCCCATTCCGCTGTGTCTGGCAACGAAGCTGTCTTTCAGCGTGCCCGAGAGTTGACCCACCGGGCAAGCCAGGAGTTCGGCGAGCAGTGGCAGGTCTCTGCTCTCTTGTCGTTCCACGAGGTCCCTCAGCATTACCGTCTGGAACGAATGCTATATCCTCCTGCGCACAAACGCCTCAGCAAAGAACAAGAGCGCCACCTCCGAGGCATTCAGACAAACACATTTCCCCACCCCACTAAGCCCACATCTGCCCCCCCCCCGTGTCTCCTCGCAATGCCGCTTCTACGAGGCTCTGGGCACCCTCTACCATATCATGTGGGGCTGTGATAAGAACCCCCACCTACCCCCCTGCCTTTCCCCTCCCCTGAGCACTGGGAGAGAGCACTGTCCAGCTCGGATGCTGACGACCAGCTTTGGCTGGTGCAGCGAGCCCAAGAAGCCGGACGGACTCAAGGGGTCCTGGAATGAGGACTCTTCCCCAGGGCAGACAGCTTCAGATACACGTTTATTCCTCCTCTTCCTTGAGTAGTCTCCATGTTCCGTGGCCATAAAGTACGGCAGTGAAAAGTCGGTGGCCGTCTGTGACGTTGCCAGCAGATGTATCTGTATTAGAAGATGAAAGAGTTTGACATCGCTGCTTCCTGAGGCCAGCTGACATGCCCACTGAAGTAATCTTGGGCACGCTGGGTCTTTATATCGGTCGATGTAGTAGGGGGTGTTGTCCAGTTGAATTCGACGTGGGGTGTTGCATCGCGTGCGCAGTGTCCGTGTTCCGTGGCGATAATTACGGCGGTGACAAGTCGCTGGCCATCCGTGACGTTGCCAGCAGAATTATCTGCATTAGGAAGACGTAAGGGTTTACATCGTTGCTTCCTGCGGCCAGCTGACATGCCCACTGAAGTCATCTTGTGCACGCTGGGTCTTTATATCGGTCGATGTAGTAGGGGGCGGTGTCCAGTTGAATTCGACGTGGGGTGTTGCATCCCTTGCGCAGTCTCCGTGTTCCGTGGCGATAGAGTATGGCGGTGAAAAGTCGCTGGCCGTCCGTGACGTTGCCAGCAGAAGTACCTGCATTAAGAAGACGAAAGGGTTTGACATCGCTGCTTCCTCCGGCCAGCTGACATGGCCACTGAAGATGCCTTGGACACGCTGGGTCTTTATATCGGTCGATGTAGTAGGGGGCGGTGTCCAATTGAATTCGACGTTGGATGTTGCATCCCTTGCGCAGTCTCCGTGTTCCGTGGTGATAAAGTACGGCGGTGAAAAGTCGCTGGCCGTCCATGACGTTGCCCACCAGAAGTATCTGCATTAAGAAGACCAAAGGGTTTGACATCGCTGCTTCCCTGCGGCCAGCTGACATGCCCACGGGGCAGCTGACACACACTTCTTTCAAAGAACGGCGCTATGCACTGGTGAGACTATGTACACCCGCCCACTTTTTTACCCATATTACGGGAGCGTCGACCGTTCGCTTGATCAGCGCCGCGTTATTTTGTGATTGGGCAAAATCGGCGATAGTAGCGACATGCGCGCTAAGGCAAGGCCGCTGCTGCCCTCGTCTGCTAGGCTGTTTCAAAAGCAGACGGCCACCCCCCATTTTCGTTATTAGCTTCCCACGCTGCCTGTCATACTTGAAATTTTTTTCACGACCTTTCACATAGTGCCAACTAAAAACAGAGTAATCATCGTTGCTGAACGCAAGGTTCGTTCAGCCCAAGGTTCGTTCGGCAACGCTGATTACTCTGTTTTCAGTTGGCGCCACGTGCAATGTCTTGAAGAAAAATTTCGAGTTTGGCAGGCAGTGTTGTAAGCGAATAGCGAAATTCGGGGGTGGCCATCTTCTCTTGAAACAGCCTAGCAGACGAGGGCAGCACCGGCCTTTGCTTAGCGCGCATGCGGCTACTCTCAACCAAATTTGCAGTATCACTCCATCACGCAGCGCTAATCGACCGAAGGGTTGACGCTCCCATGATATTTGTAAAAAATTGGGCGGGTGTACAGTCGGCAGAAGGCTTGTCTATTACGCTCGAGCATGGTGCTTCGGACTACGTGGGAGATACCTAGTGATAACGTCTGGTTTGAGATAGGTCGAATGTGAGAATGCGCAGCCTGTATCAGCGCGCAGGCTGTGTCCGTCCTCGCTGTAGCCGTCGCCTTGGCTTCCGTACCTTTTTTTTTGGCCGTAATAAACACTCCATGCCTGCGCTACCTGGCCCGGAAACAAAAGCGGAGATTACCCGCATTTGCGCGCGCTGTGCTCGTTTTTCGTCTGCTTTAGCTTGAGCGCACAGCTGTTCAATGCGTCATCGCTCTGCCAATGCGCTGCGTTAGTACCGCGTGCACCACTATCCGGTTTCTGTGCTCGGGCTAACGGCACCATACTTAATGCGCTCTGCAAGCGGTCGCGGAAACATATCGAGACACTGTAGAACACCGGCAGCGATGTGTTTCCATTGATCGCTGTTCGTTTTATCGCACACAAAAACAAAACCACCGACTAAATTGCGTAGGCTTCTAAAAAATCAAGTGTTGCACGTAATTATGCACAGCCAACGCTGTACTTGCAATAGCTAATTCCCGCTATTTTATCCCGGCCCGGCAGCGCAGGCAGTGCTTCTCTTGGCGAAAGAAGGTACGGAAGCCAAGGCGACGGGCACAGCGACAAGGGACCCAGACATTGCGCTGATGCGGGTCGTGCATGCACACATTCTACTGGTCTCAAACCAGGCGTTATCACTAGATGTCTCCCTCGCAGTCCGGGGCACGCCACTCGCGCCTTATAGACAAGCCTTTTGCCGACTGTACGGCTATGCAATGGAAGTACAACAGCTACCAATGACAAAGCACAGCAGGGTATTGGGCCCCAGAATATTGCAATGAACCGCTATCCTAAAGTGACAGTGGATACACCCTGGCCATGAGGAGATGGGGGCGCAGATACATTAATTCTCGGTGTACTTATTATAACTAACTTGCTAGATCTCGCTTACGGCGCGTCATGAAGAGCGTGGGAGTGATGCGGCACAACTTCAACTAAGGGATGGGCGTTCACAGCAGTTACGCTGCTGGGGCGCTGCCTCAAATGATGGGGTGGAGTCCGCCGTGGTTGCACTGGGGGGGGGAGAGGGGGGAGAGCACAAAAGATGGACTACTCTCAAGCGACTCCATTCATGTTTCGAAAGAGGCTTTGACGTTGGGGAGTTTTGGATGCGATTGGCAGATGTCCCACCTTGCGATAACCAGAGGCCAAAAACCCCAAGCCCGGCTTTTTCTGTCTCGATTTTCCTACGGCCATTTCCGTCCGCTCTCCGAGTCCATCTCCGCCGTTCCTTCTGTTCGCGTCCTCTTTTAACACCTTCGTCCCATTGTTCCGCTCCCCTTCCACAGCCGTAGATGACAGCAGTGTGTCGCCGTAGATCGCGAGTCTGTGTCCCCGCCACTGTATCGGCCCCGTAGCATCTGCCGGCGCCGTCTTCCTGTCCGTTGGAAAGTGGTCGCAACTTAACTGGGATACTTTGTTTTTCTACAAAAGAAGTTGTACTTGTTACACAGATTGAGTTTGCATGTTAGGGACTGGGCTCATCAGGCCCTGTTCGAGATGAGCCTGTTGTTACTTGCCAATGGAAGCCGCTTATCGCGCCAGCTCCCAATGCGGGCATTGATGCGGTGACGTGAGACCAATGATGGTGCAGTGAGCGAGACATTTACCCACCGGAGGTCTTTTCTGAGCATCCCCCTTCACAATATTCAGGCGAATTGGATACTGTGTACACGTGTGCAAGGACGCGGGTAGTTCGTATGGCTCCGTTTTTGTGTTCTAGACAGCTGGATGAACGTAGCCATGGAGTGTTTGAGGAGAATTTATTTTGACTGATTATGTGACGTCTGGCTAGACAGTGAAGTCTAGACTCCCCGTTCTGACTGTAGAGCCGCACGTGTGCGATCTCCATCACTGAGGTAGCGTGGCTAGTGAGCAGATTGCAGACGGAAGGGAAGGTGTCCCTGGCGCGCCAAATTTGGTGGGGAAATAACGGGGCATAACTTGTAGGAGCTTGTTGGCGCCCTTAGGGCCGTGATGGGTTTCCCGCAAACCACTGCCCGCAATGTAGAGAACCTAGCAGCTCAAAGCGTTACACAACTCCACGCAGGGCAACAGCCTCGAGGTGAGGTTTTCGATGCCGTGCACAAATATTCTAAACCAACAAACTGAAATGGCGCTGGACATTTTGCGCATGTCTAACAAAGGAGAAGGTTGCTAGGATTCGCTTCTGCTCTGCTATCGGTGCGTTGCAGAGACTTCAGTGTTCGCTAAGTTCCCGACTTCTGATTTGACCTGCGGCTGTGGGATAACAATTTGGGTTTTAATGTCTTCAGCTATGGCATGACCATATGTTGCTCCCAGCTACCATTTCCGCACGCCACCTCCGGATTTATAGGACGCCGCGGCCAAATTAAGGGCTGGGGTAACATACACGCGTAATAAGTTTGTCGTGGCGCGGCTGGTTACAAACAAGCTTGCAGGGTTCTCTGGGTGTTGGACCAGGATTCCTGGGCTGTGGGCAAGGGAGAAATGTAGCACCATGTTTCAGTCTATGTTTCTGTACAACAGCACAAGCTAGGCGTGTACTGCGCATGCGCGATGAACTGCGGCAAGATTCGACGTTCTCCTGTGGCATCGTGGATTGCTACTGTTTAGCTACCAGTGATGTTCTACTGTCACAGCAGCGCAGCCTGCACTATCAAAGCGGTATCGTCACATTGTAGTTACAGCGACTGCAGCATTCTCTCCGCCCTGTTTTTGTTGTTGCGAGGCCGCGTGTTGTGCAGGCGGCCGTGTGGCCCGCGGAGGAGGATCAACGACAAGTGATGCCATGGGTACAGCACAAGTAAAAAAACTCCCCCTACCTTCCCGAAGGGGATCGTGCGGAAATGCGAATGTATTGGGTGCACAGATGAGTGCGCTGCGGCAAGCAGTAACGGAGAGAGGCGTGCGCTCCACTGCATTTATATACATTTTCCGAGCGCAGCGAGCGGAGAGAGGGTACGCGGAGAGGAGAGAGAGACCCGCGCAACACGCCCGGCCCGCGTGCGAGCTCTCTCTCCCGCCGAGCTCAGCGATGCGAGCGCCCTCACACGCCCGAGCGCGCTCCTCCTGTCCACTCCCTCTCCGCTACTCTGCCCGAGCTCCACGATGCGAGCGCCCTCACACGCCCGAGCGCGCTCCTCCTCTCTCCTTGCCCTCCGCTACTCCCGCCCGAGCTAGCACCTGCTCCAGTTGCTAGGCGCGCTACAGCTGTTGCTAGGGGGCGAGGAGGAGCGCGGAGAGATAACACCTGCGGGCGCACGCCGACGGAGCACGACAACCCCCTACTAAGAAATGCATTCGCATTTACGACGACGACGACGACGAAGGCAGAACTACGAGGCGCGCGCTCAGGTGCGCTCGCGCTGGAGGAATGCAGGCGCACGCCGGCCAACGGAGCAAGACAACCCCCGGCTAATAAATGCAATCGCATTTAAAAAGCATATATTGTTTGAGGACACACAAACACTCGGGAAAAAAAACTAGGGATCTAACGGCTATAAAATGCAGCACAGGCGCAACGTGGAGGAATAAGCATGTCCGAACCAAAGTTCGAGCGGAAGGAAACATCGAGGCGATGCGCTCACGTCCCAGTCTACTCGACGCTGGGCGGAATGACGTCGGTGGAACGTGTTAGCGTGGAACGTGGCGGGACACTTTCTAGGTGCCGCCTTTTGAGACGCAGAGGCCCCATGTCGGAACGCCGATGCCCGCGCTCGTGCCTGGCCACTCTAAGCTTCGCCCCGAACCTTGGCCCGGAACACGCCTGGGGATCTTGCCAGCGGGAACAGGCCCCCCGTTGTGCAGCAGAGGAGCCCCGGAACAGCTCCCGGGACGGTTCTCGGAGCACGGCGCAAGCACGCTCCTGGCTTGCCCTCCAACCGCCTCCCGAGAGGAATCCTTGCATCCGTTCCTTCAGGGCTGTCTCGTCGCTGGTCACTGCCGGTGCACTCCCCTTTCCTGCTCACCGTCCCGCGCGATCCCGGCAGTCTTCCTCTTTCTCATCTTCGACCGCCGGTTCGTTTCCGTAGTCTGCTTGCGCGTTGTGCCGGCCGGGCGATGTCAGTCATCACATTCGCCCGAGAAATTTGTTTCGGGCAAACAAAACTCAGCACAGAATGTTAGCAGGGCCGCGACATGACGTACGGCACTGAATCACGTTTTGCCGGGTCAGACGTTCTAGCACCACTAGCACCACCACAAGACTACTGTCCGAAAGTGTCCGAAACAGTCTCTAACCCAGTGGAATAAAAATCAACAAAAGAAACAGCATTTGCCATTATTTTAAAATCCCTTTATAGAATAAACTGCCTACTTAAAAAGTCGGACAAAGGTGCCCTCTTCAGTGCCTACTCTGCCAGTGGTTGAGAAATGTACAGGTTAATCGGCACAAGCAGTCGGTAATAGTGCAGGAGTTAGAGAAAATGGCACACCCCCAACTTCGTCATTCCGTGCGTGTGGCATCTTGAACCCTGTGGAGGGCTTTCTCTTCTAGGCGATGCGTGAGAGGGGGACGACCACATCGATGGCAACACGCCGAAATGCCTCGACCCCTGCCATGATCTCCCATGGCTACTTGGTGCTTAGGCGCAGCCCTCTGACAAATGTGACACAACTTTACGAGGCGTTTAGTGTCAGCTTTCATCCCAGGCCAGTAGAAGTTCTTGCAGACGCGCTCCATGGTCCGCTTGATACCCGTGTGACTGCGGAGGGTTCCTTGATGGGCCTTGTCCAAGGCGATAGCGCGTAGTTCCTGGGGGACCACGAATTGCTTTCTCCCTTTAGCGGAGGGCAACTGATGCCGTCGATAAAGAATACCAGCAGTCCTCACGAACTCGATTACCGCTGCGTTGGCTGTCACTTTTCTGCCGACCTCGCCAAAAAACTTTCGGAGAGAAGTGTCTTGCAGCTGTAGCACACATAAGTCAGCTGAGGTGATAGTGCAGGGGCTGTCAGCAACGGTAGGTACCTGCGCCATTCTTCTCAGAGCCTCGATTTTTGCTCCATTAGCGCGCATGCGGGTCTTTAACCCTGCTACAGCTGGTGAAGACGATAGCAGGTTCTGACCACGCAGGTCTTATGGGACGCGGACGTTGCCTTCTCCAGGAACCGTGCTTGCTACCTGTTTCTTTTGTGCGACACCTTGCGTCTTTTTCCGCAGTTATACTCTTGCGGAGGCTGGCGTCGTAGAAACTTGGTCGGCGCTTCTATCTCAAAGGAATTGGGTGCAAGCATTGAGCTTGCTGCTTGACCCTCGTTCTCGGGCAGGTTTGAGCCAGCTTCAGCCTGGTGCTCGATATTGCGGCCCCTCAAGTAGAAGCCATTCTTCTTGCTGGGCTGGCTGGAACCCGGAGACGTCGACTTCGTCCTACAGTTTGCTGGCTGATGGCCCTGCTTATTACATAACAAGCAGCAAGGCCTCGTCTTAGGATACTGCTGGTCAGAAGGCTTGTCGACTTCAGGCTGCCTGCCCCTCTCGTCTTCTCGGCTTCTTGCCAAGTTGGTGAGACCTTGCGCTTCAAGGTAGTGGTCGGTGGTTTCGACTAGCTGGTCCAGATTTTTGTAGCCCCTCTCTGAGAAACATGGCTAGCTTCTCGTGACAGCTGTTGAGAAATTGCTCGGCCGCCGTTTTGTCTCGAAGCGCCTGTACGTCTGCTCCGTTTTGGCTAGCTCCTGCCAATTGTCAAAGTAGCCGAGTAGGCGATTCGCAAACCGACGACCTGTCTCCGGGTTCTGTGGCTTAGACTCCCAAAACTTGCACCCGTAGCCCTCCTCGGTGTATCTGAACCTCTGTAGCAGGGTCTGCTTTAGTTTAGGGCAATTCATGACATCATCGGAAGACATGCGACCAACGGCACAGAGCGCTTCAGCAGCCAAGCACAAGTGTAGGGACAGCGCCAACTTGTCTGAGGGCCACCCTTGACTGGTTGCTACCCTCTCAAAACGCTGGATGTATGCGTCAAGCTCATCACGATCCTCGTTGAAGGAAGGAATGAACTTGTGAGGGCTGTGGATGCCTTGTGCTGTATTAGGCAGAGTGCCTTCTCCCACATCGTGAGAGCACTGCGACCCTTCCTGAAGCCACAGCTTAAGTTCTACCAGGGCCCGGTCAGCCTCAATGCACGCTGTGGTCTCGGACTCTGCCTTCTGGGCTAGTATGACTGCTTCTTTAGCCGCCTCGCGTTCAGTTGTGGGTCGGTCCCTTTCGTTTGTGCCTTCCTCATCAATTCATTCTTTTAGACCTGGCTCGGACAGTCCTAACTCTTTCCCGATGGACATCAACTTTTCTACATCCATCCTCACTTGTCACACCCACATGTCTGCTTAGTCTTACGATGGAATTAGAGCACGTAGTCCTGTCGCGGACGCCAGAAGATCTGAGGCCGTGTGTTAAGCAGGCAGGCGTGCGGGCCGCGGAGGAGGATCAACGACAAGTGATGCCATGGGTTCAGCACAACTAAAAAAGCATATATTCTTTTGAGGACTAGTGATCTAGTGATCTAACGGCACTAAAATGCAGCACACGCGCAACGTGGAGGAATGACTAACACTCAAGTCCGAACCAAAGTTCAAGCGGAAGGAACAATCGAGGCGATGAGCTCACGTTCCAGTCTACTCGACGCTGGGCGGAATGACCTAGGTGGAACGTGTTAGCGTGGAACGTGGCGGGACACTTTCTCGGTGCCGCCTTTTGAGACGCAGAGGCCGCATGCTGGAACGCCGATGCCCTTGCTCCCGCCCGGCCACTCTAGGCCTCGCCCCGACCCTTGGCCCGGAACACGCCTCGGGATCTTGCCAGCGGGAACAGGCTGATCTGATCTGATCTGATGGTGGGGTTTAACGCGCCGACGCAACGCAGGCGATGAGGCGCGCCGTAGTGGAGGGCTCCGGATTAATTTTGACCACCTAGGGATCTTTATCGTGCGCCGAAATCTCGTACACACGGGCGTTTCTGCTATTCGCCTCCATCAGAAAAGCGGCCGCCGCGGCCAGCGGGAACAGGCACCCTATGTTGCAGCAGAGGAGCCCCGGAACAGCTCCGCAGACGATTCTCGGTGCACGGCACAAGCACGCTCCTGGCTTGCCCTCCAACCGCCTCCCGAGAAGAATCCTTGCGCCCGTTCCTTTAGCGCTGTCTCGTCACTGGTCATTGCCGGCACAGTACCCGCTCATGCTCCCCGCTCTGCGTGGTCCCGGTGGTCTTCCTCTTTCTTATCTCGACCGCCGGTTCGTTTCTGTCGTCTGCTTGCGCGTAGTCGCGGCCAGGGGATGCCAGTCATCACAGTCGTATTCCACCTCAGCTCCAACAAACTGGGCGGCACTCACTCACACTCACTCAAAAAATCCTTTTTCCTCACGCACTCGTTCGGATTCACACTCATCACTCGCCCTTACCACTTGCTCTCATTCGCGCTCACGCACAACACTCACTATCATTGCTAGCTCTTACGCGGTCACGCTCACCACTGCCGTCACTCCTCGTAGTACTCCTACTCACGTTCATCAATCGCCCTCATGACTCAATCGCCTCCAGCACTTCTCTGAATTTTGCCTAGAAATGTTTTTCAGCGTCAAGACTCATAAGGTCGGTGCGTCCTTTCGGATTATTTTAGCTGAAATACACACCTTGGAGAAATGTATGGCGGGATTCTTGCAGAGGAACCTCGTATTGCTGAAAATAGATGATCCTTTTGAAAATAGAACTTCCGAGCAACTGATAGACGTTTTGACACAAAATTCAGAGGAGTGCTTTAGAGCCTTTTCTGTGGACGTAAAAGACCTATATTACACCCTCCCTCAGGATGTGATGATATCGAGCGTTGAAGACGCCATTTTGCGTTTGGTCCTGCACGGTTGTCGAGTGAATGTGGTGTCTCGATTGAAGCTTTTTTGGATTTGTTAGAATTCTACCTGAATTCAACATACGTAAATGGAACGAGGGTGTATACATACAAAAGAAAGGAGTATGTATTGGGTCCTGCGTTGCTCCGGCGCTGAGTAACCTCGTCATGGCTACCCGCCGCGGTAGCTCAGTGGCTAAGGCGTTGCGCTGCTGAGCACAAGGTCGCGGGTTCGATTCCCGGCCGCGGTGGCCGCTTTGCTGATGGAGGCGAAAAGCAAAAACGCCCGTGTGTACGAGATTTCGGCGCAGGTTAAAGACCCCCGGAGGTCAAAATTAATCCGGCGTCCGGCGCGCCTCACCACCCCGCGTTGCGTCGGCGTGTTAAACCCTGGAATCAATCAATCAATTAACCTCGTCATGGCTAACTTGGACAGGATTCTCAAACACAGATTGAAGTACACAGGAGTCATAAAAGTATTTCGATATGTCGATGACTTCTTAGTGTTGATGGAGAGTAGTGCAGAAGCCTTCCCTGTGGACGTGGCCAGTACACTGGGGATTTTTAAGGAATACCTGAGCCCTCTCGAAGTCACTCACGAGGTTCCTCAGCAGAACAGCCTGAAGATTTTGGATCTTAGTCTGAAATTCTGTACTCCACATGTGTGTTGGTAGCGCTCGTCCTTGTATCCCTCGTCCTCTGTTCTCTTTTCTGCGCCTAATAAAGTTATAATGGATTACCAACTCGGTCGTACCCACACGTCGAGAAAAGTTCTTGCGTCGATTTGAAACCTATGCCAGGACCCGGATTCAACCAGTCCTCCCAGGAAGTGATGCGGGAACGCAGGTGTGGTGCTAGGTCTGGCGGATGGTACTCCCAGTGAAGGTGTCGTACTGATGGTTAGGAAGGGCAGTTGGGCACAGAAAAAAGAGAAGGCTTTTTTCTCTCGCACAGGTCGTTCGGTTGGCTTCGGTCGTGAAACTGCCTTTGAACAGTGGCTTTTCGGACCCACAACAAAGCGGCCCCACGATGCTCGGCTCGCAGCTGAAGATTGCCGCTGGAAGAGCAACTCAACACGCCTTTGTTCATCCCTCCGAGCCCCATTCTCGCTCATTGTGACCTTCCTTGCCGGCATGCGCTTCGGTTATCGTGAAGCCGCTGAAAGCGGCTTGTGTGCAGTAGCAGCATTAGTCGCCCCAGCGTCCTTGCGCAGAAAGCCTTGTCGCTACCCTTGGATGAGGGGGGCGGTGAAGGAACCGGCGAAAACCAGACTACAGGAGGGTTGGGTGATTGAACCCGATAATATTGCAGACGGTCATCGCAATGCCAATACGCTGATCGCAACAATGCCAATGACTTATTTGCTTTTGCCAAGCTCCTTCAAAATATGTTTCTTTTGTACCAGTAACGCAAGCTCTGTCGAACACTGTTTTCTGAAACGAAATTGCTTGTCGCTAATTATGGAATTTTGAGATTCATAGTTCACGAAGTGCTATAACTAACTTTTTCAAACAACTTTGAAAATATTGGTATTACAGATATTGGCCTGCAGTTTGCCCATTCATTTTTATCACAGTTTTTATAAACCACTGATTCACGCGGAAGTTCCATACCACGAAGAAACACTGCATTAGTGAAGCATGCGTTGATAATGTGTGTTATGTACGGCGAAGTAATGTCGAAAACAAACTTAATTGGTTTGACTTGAAATCCATCAACGCCACGAGCTGTGTTGTTTTGCGCGTTGAATGTGCCCACCACCTCAGTTTCATAACCCGGGCTCAAAAAAGACGTATCTTCAATAAAAGTAATGTTTCGAAGGTTCTTGAAGACTTTCGCTTGACTAAAAACGTTTTCAAAGTGACGATCACACCCATTGGCAAGCTCGTGGCAGGTTATTACTTCCGGGTTTAGTACGAGTGTGGAAAGATGTTTTTCACAACTGTTTCCCTATAAGATCGTTTAGCTTTTTCTACATTAAATCAATGCGACCCTAGCACGCAACAACGTGATTTGCATAATAATCTGCTCCAGACTTTCAAGTCCTTGTTCAGGCGATTACGGAGATTCTTAAGGCTACACTAGTCATTCGCATCTTTAGTCTTGATAAACTTGAGATACACAGTGTTTTCCAACTTAATCTTAGTGAGCAGTTCTTGTGACACCCGAGTTCCGAGTTTGGTGGTTGTTCTTAACTTTGAATGGAAAGCCTGCTTTGTAAATTGGCTTCAGAACTTTTTTAACTTGTCGTAGGCTATTTCGGGATTATTTTCATCCAGAATAACATCCCAGTTTACTTGTGCTACATTTTGGCTAAATATAGAAATTGCATTTTCAGTTATAGGTTGAAAAGAACAGGTATTGCTATTATGTTTTCTGGACTCATTTGTAAAACAAATAGGCCAGTGGTCACTAATATCAGCGCTAATTACTCCAGAGTGTACCCTTGCACTGTCTATGTTCGAAATAAACACATCCAGTAACGTGGAAGAATTTAGCGTGGTTGATAAATAAATGACATTTGAAAATCAATTTGCCTGTAATAACAAGTCAAAAGTTCTTTTCGGAACCTTAATACTTAACATATTAGTATTGATGTCGCCTCCACATACTAGGTCTAATCGCTTTTCGCGGGAGTATCAAAGCACACATTGAAATTGTCGCATGTGCATACTGCAAATAACGGTAGCAAGTGTGGTTCCAAAAATTTTCTTAAAAAAGTATACAAACACCACTGCCGCGACCATTATCGCGGTTACCAAAATGGTCAGTACATAGGAAGACAGATAAGATCACAATCATTTTCAACCGAGTTTGTTACCATAATTACATCAAAACATGTACCTAACTGCAGCAAAAATAAATTTAGGTGCATTTATTTATGATTGAATGCGCGTCAAAATAGACAGATTTGAAAGATTTTAAGAAAGATTTACCACGAGTAGCCTTCGTGGGTAGCCTTCGTGGGTAGCCGGGTAGCCTTCGCGATTTTTGTCCATCGCATGTCGCCATTCTGTCAACTAAAGCCATGAAAGAGTTTGTGCCGTCTGTCTGGAAGTGACCAAAAGCCACACACGTAATCTTCGGTGCAAGTGGCTGTAGCGACACTAAGTGCTTCATGCCCAGGGACTTGAAATGATTTGTCCATCTAAGACAAACTGTACGAGAGTCGCCGCTAAGTTACAATCAGTTTCCGTTCCCAGAACCAAGAACCAGCCAAAGGAGGACGGAGAAGGAAGGGGGGATGCGAGGGGGGCAACCAGTTCCCCGCACGAGACGCCTTGGTTCCCAGAACGGGTCCCCCGGCCGGGTTCGTCTCTTTTGGTCCTTTGATCGCTCCCCCAAAACTTCGTGAAAGTTCAGGACGTTCCACCCTTCCTCTTTTGTGTTTCCTAGCAGCTTTGACCCTCCTTGCTGTATTCATTTTGTCCCGCATTCACGAATACGTGTGCGCGTTTGGAGGGGCCCTTAGGCCGCTCGTGGTCGAGTGAGAATTTCAAAAATGTGCCAAAGACACCGCAAAACAGCAAGTCTAGAGCGGGTGCGCGTGGGCTGCTTGGCAGTTTGTGTTTAGCAGCCGCAATTGCTCATTTGCGTCTAAAGGGTGTACTTAAACGAGTTCCTTTTAGGTGTCTCGAGTATTTATGAAGCCACTACTTTCTACTTGATGGTCCCTGACGCTAACAGATGTTTATCTGTTTTTTGTATGTAAACGACGGTAGCATTCACAATTATTTTCCGCGTCGCTCCCTAATTGATTAAGTTGTCGGTGTACAGAAAAAAGTATAAAATTACCGTTTATGTGCGACGGAGGTCGAGAAAATTACATATGTGCGTAGGCAAAAATACACTTTTTCTTGCTTTGCTTGTTTTAATCGCTTTGGTTAGGTGCATACCATATCAGAGCTTGTAATTTTAAGGACAGCTTGAAAGTTTTCTTTCTTTTTCGAAATCAACTTTGCCGTGCCTTTGAAGGCATTGTTGAGTGCTTACGCCAATCTAATGACTTTTATGTAAGCTTTCTACTACAATCCTGTCCATGCATTTTTAGACTGTTTGGCGGCGCACTATTTTTTAGCACGTAATCTCCGAAGAAGTTGACGCCGACATACGGAACACATAGCAATAATTATAGTTAATAAAATTACTATTTATCTTATTTTATTAGCGTCCTGTGAGGTCAAGGACCAGTTTTGTCCAAGTTAATTAAAAAACTAGAATGGCCACCATTTCAAGGTAACTCAAGCGCCTAAGAAAGAGAAGCAGCGTAACGCTAAGAACTGTGTTGTGTGTTTGGTAACGTTGTTAGCTGTGTCTTTTTTTGTACTAATGTTTCCTCATTTTTATCCCTAGACAATCTTCATACATAAGCCTCCCCCCCAACCACCATCCTTTTTTATAATGGTATTGAAGATCCAATGTCGCTGTGGCATGACGATATAAACTTAACATTACATAAATTGCCTTACGTCCTTCAAAGGGGCATTGTTTTCATTTCGTTTTTTTTTTCTTTGAAAGGGAAACTAAAAAGTCTTTGCTCACGAGGAACGTTGGTAAGGCTAGAGAAAAGGCCTGATTGATTTGACATTTATTTGCCTCTAAAAAAGAAGTGTTTCCCTAATATTTTCCCCTGTTTTCTTTTCTTTTCACTGCAGGTGCTGGTGAAATTTCCCGCGTGGAGAATCCGAAGTACGAGGACTCTGATGCACAACGCTGCATCTGCACTGGCTGCAGAGGTGGCTGAAAGGCATTCATTCCTGCGGCTTAGTAATGGCGAAATTGGCCACTTTGCTGAGGTGTACAATAAACAACTTTCAAACTTCCAATCTTGCTCACACATGCTGTTCTTTTCAGTCATTTGCTGGCCCGCAATCAGAGCATGGCCGGTTTACATTTTCACAATGGAGCATATCTTGAGGCTAGAGCCTATTAAACTTTTCGAAACCACAACATGAAATTTTCTAGTTGAACGTTAACCATTCCCCCGAAGACACATTGCAAGGCATCTCTCAATCTATTGATGATTTTATTTTCTATACACTAGTAACACATTTTGAGTATATTTGAAGCAGCATTTTCTGTGCACATTACTAATGCATTTTGGACGTATTTAAAATTACATTTTCTGAGCATTTTTAATGTAATGAAAATTCATTACTATATATTTTCGATGTTAATCCAAGGTTAACGGCCTGCTGTAGGGCATGCATGGCAGCACCCTTGGGCGGGCTTCCCCTGGCCTGCAGAAAATAATCTGAATCAGGCCAATGGTAGGCCATACATAATTGGCCAATGGTAGGCCATACATGCTCGGCCAATGGTAGGCCATACATGCTTGGCCAATGGTAGACCATACATGCTCGGCCAATGGTAGGCCATATATGCTTGGCCAATAGTAGGCCATACTTCCTTGGCCAATGGTCGGTCAGCCAATGGTATTAGCGGCCATAGTAGATTGGCCAATGAATGACAGCCAAGCTCTAGCCTTACACGGCCAAGGACAATTTTGGACTAAGGGCCGAACACTTTGGCCGAAGATTGGCCGGGAGGAAAAGGGCTTGCTAATGTTCTTTTGGCAAAGATTGGCCGCACATGCTCGTGCTGCGTGGGTAGGTAAAGCCCAATGGAGTCCGTCTTCCCAGAACAGGTTCAACGAAGCCAGAGGTAACTGGAATACATTTACATAAACATCGCAAATACACCACCCATCTATACGACACCTACACGTTGAAAAAGCTACCCACCTACTCACGGCGCACATCCTCGACGTCGCCGCAAAGTCCATTTCCCACGCCTCTGGTGCTCCGCGCAACCAGAGGAGGCCATGGTGGAATGAGGACTGTAGGCGGGCGCGTAAGGCCCAGAGCAAGGAGTGGGGTATCTTTTGTTGGTACCCCACGTCGGGTAACCTCATTTTGTTCAAACGGACCAAGGCGTTAAGAAACCGTGTGCGCCGTGAGGCAAAACCAGAGAGTTGGCGTTCCTTCATAACATCAATAAACTCCTATACAGACACAGGAAAAGTGGACAAGAATAAGCAAGCTCAAAGGACAACAAAAACACAGCCTGCCTCTGGTCTGCACAACAGGGGCCTCACTCGAAGACCATGCTGACACACTCGCACAACCCTTCCAACATATGTCCAGTTCAGCCCACTACACAAACTCTTCCATGAAACACAAACAAACGGCCGAAAAGCCTATACTAGATAACCATAGGTCAACATCTTATAACTCCGACTTTTCCCTGAATGAGCTGAAGGCTGGTTTGAGCACGTTTCAACACTCAGCTCAAGGGCCAGACAACATCACGTATACAATGATACAACACCTGCCCGCAGACACTCTTGAAGCACGTCTACATCTATATAATAAAATATGCCTTTCTGGGCACATCTCACACCCTTGGAAAGAGGCCATAGTCGTGGCTTTCTTGAAGGAGGGAAAATACTCCTCGTCCCCCTTAAGTTACCATCCTATAGCCCTGACGAGCTCTCTGTGCAAGCTTCTCGAGAAGATGATAAATCACAGGCTCGTGTACTTACTTGAGTACAACGGTCTTCTCCAGAGCTGCCAGTCAGGGTTCAGGGTGGGGCGGTCCACAAAAGATCAACTCGTAGCTCTTGAATCATATATAAAAGATGCCTTCGTGCATAAATACTATTGCATAACTGTTTTTCGACCTCGAAAAGGCCTACGACACCACTTGGGGTTACAGGATCCTTAGTGACCTCAAGTCATTCGGTGTCTCGGGTAACATGATAAACACCCTTGTTAGTTACTTGTCGGAGAGAACATTCCGAGTAAGAGTTGGTTGTGCACTGTCAAAGGTTTACGTGCAAGAAAATGGCGTGCCAGACAGTGGCGTGTTAAGCTGCCCCCTCTTCATAACATAGTTAAGATGAACTCTCTTGGAAAGGCATTGCCACCTACAATCTCTTATTCCATGTGTCCAGACGACGTCCAGATATCTTTAAATCACGTAATATGTCCGTCTGCGAACGTCAAGTCCAGTTTGGTGTAAAGAAAGTTTCCAGCTGGGCTGACAAGAATGGTTTTAAAATTAATCCCGGAAAGAGCTCCTGCGTTGTGTTCTCCAGGAAGCGTGGGGTCCACTGGGACCCAGACCTCACTCTTGAGAACGTGCCCATTCTTGTGAACAAGGAGCACATGTTCTTAGGTGTGTTTGACCACAAACTCACATTCATTCCCCACATCAAGGAACCTAAACATAACTGTCTCAAAACAATTAATATACTTAAGGTTTTCTCCCACCAATCATATGTTTACGACAAAGAACTCCTGCTGCACTTGTATACGGCTTTGGTTGGGTCTCGTTTGGACTATGGCAGTGTGGTGTATGGGTCGGCGACTAAGACAGGGATGCGAACGCTTGACCTAGTGTTACACTTGGGGCTTCGTCTTGCGTCGGGTGCTTTTCTAACTAGTCCGGTGCAAGGTCTGTATGTCTAGTGTAACAAGTGGAGCATTGAGAACCAACGGACGTACATGGACTTGCATTACACTTTTAAAATTTCATCGCTGAATAACCATTCTTTTCATCCAGTCTTTAACAACACATCCACAGGTCTGCTGTTTGTAAATCGCCCATCCGTTCCTCTGCCCTTTTCACTTTGACTGAGAAAGCGAGCCTCGGACCTCAGCACTTCGTTTTCAGATGTGTACAGACCATCTTTTACAGACATTTTGCCTCCTTGGAAAGTTCGCCTTGTGTCCTGTGACGTTTATGAAACTTGAGAAAAATCTGGTACCACGAGCTGCAATACTGCAGCACTTACTGTCTCTGCAGTTTAAATACCCGTGTGCAGAATTTTACAGTGACGCTTTTAAAACCACCACTATGGCGTCCTGCGCTGCTCATGGTCCGAGTTTCAATGCAGCCGGAACCATAAGCGTACACAGAAATATTTAGAATTTTACTCATCGTACAGCACATTCTTGAAAAA
The DNA here is from genome assembly GCA_013339765.2 of Haemaphysalis longicornis. Classification (NCBI taxonomy): domain Eukaryota; kingdom Metazoa; phylum Arthropoda; class Arachnida; order Ixodida; family Ixodidae; genus Haemaphysalis; species Haemaphysalis longicornis. The sequence goes on from CM023453.1 coordinate 82,997,051, forward strand.
CAGATTCCTAATTCCGTCATCTATATAGATCCCTTGAGTGTTGTTCGCGCACTATCATCGCACAAGCCCCCCCCCTCAAAACCACATACTTATTCTTGTATTCAACACTATGATGTCTGTGCATACGCAAAAGCATAAGCCGCTCCTCTGCCGGGTCCCACGACATGCTGAGATCAGTGGGAATGAGTTGACAGACAAGAGGGCCGCTGCTGCTGCACTCAGACACTCTGTAGACATTGATGGATTGTAGGGTTTAACGCACCGACGCAACGCAGGCAATGAGGTGCACCTTAGTGGAGGGCTCCGTATTAATTTTGACTACCTGGGGATGTTTAACTTGCGCCGAAATCTCGTACACACTGCCGTCTTTGCTTTTCGCCTCCCTCAGAAAAGCGGCCGTCTCGGCCGGGAATCGAACCGGTGATCAATACTGTAGACATAACCACCGTATCATATACAGACCTCAAGCTGCACATAAGACAACACCTGCGTAGAACATGGCAAATACACTGGAGTGAACAGACAAATAACAAGCCACACGTTATACAACCACGCTTGGGACCATACACCACTGACACACGGAACAGACACACGGAAGTCACCTTGGCCAGGCTACGAGTAGGTCACACCCATGCAACGCACTCGTATCTGCTCACAGGATCGTCAAGACTCCAGTGCAGCAGATGCGGAGAGGCCCTATCCATAGTTCACATACTCATTCAATGCACAGTACTTCACACAACGCGACGCAAACACTTCCCACAACTATACAGACTACACATTCCTCTACACCCAGCGTTTTTCTTGTCTGGTGATCCCATGTTTTCTATCAAGTGTGTTTTTAAATGTTTAGAAGTTCAATTTTTAGACCTCACTTCATACCACGTATGATCATCACTCCCTGGCCCTATACAACAGACATGCTCATTGTCGTTTTCTCATTTTACTTGTGTTTTTCTGTCTGATTGTTTACACTTTCACCTCGCATATATAACCATTGTTTTGGCGCTCTTTGCCCCAGTTGGCTTGCGCCATTAATTAAGCGAATATGAAAATGAAAAATGAGGGGCTCGGTGAAATAAGACAGAAAATAAGGGTTGGCAGTCAAGAAAATCTCGTAAAGCAAAGCGGAGGTCGTGGGTTCGGATCCCACCCGGCGGGCATTTTTTCACTACTTTATTTCTGACTCAAAAAATTCTTCATCTGTTTCTATGACTCACCACAACCTCCCCTTTGCTTTCCGAGGTTTTTTGACTGTCAACCCTTTAAAGGTGGCAGAGAAAATAGGAAAACTTCGAACAAGGCAAAAACCACGAAACAATCGTGGTTTCTACCTTGTTCTAAGTTTTTTTTCCTTTATATATATATATATATATATCACAGAAAAGATTCTTGGCTATAAGTTAGAGGTCAAATTAAAAGCATAACAACATTTACTGTAATGTTTCGACCGGGGGCTGGTCTTTTTCAAAAATACAAATAGTACAGATCAGTTGGGTTTAAATACATTTCAGTTGTGGCCGGGGCAAGGAGATGTATCAAGCAAAACGTAGGCTCTACGTCACACAGAAGCATACGAAGCCCCAGAATGCAAGGGTGGGGGGGATTTTTGCAGTACTGCCGGAGAACAGAGGGGAAAGGGGGCGTGATAACAGGAAAGCGTTGCATGGCACTGAGGCAAACACACGCAGAAAAAGGAAGGAAAGAAGGAAGAGGGGGGATTGAGAGACCGGGGGCCGGTATTTTTCAAAAATACAAATAGTGCAGATCAGTTGGGTTTAAATAGATTTCAGTTGTGGGTGGGGCAAGGAGATGTATCAAGCAAAACGTAGGCTCTACGCGACACAGAAGCATACGAAGCCCCAGAATGCAAGGGGGGAGAGGGTGTTGGAGTAGCGCCGGACAACAGAGCGGGAAAGGCGGCGTAATAGCAGGAAAGCGTTGCATGGCACTGAGGCACACACACACTCAAGCAGAAAAATGAAAGAAGGAAGGAAGAAGAGGGAGATTAAGACAACAGAGGTTTTGTTTTCACGGGAGGGGCACGAGAACCACAGCGGGGGATTGCGGGGATGAAAGAGGTTCAAAGAAAGCCCCAAACGGCACGTGTTTTCACGAAAAGTGAAAACGTGGAAACGTTTTCCTGCGTAAAACGTGACAGCCGTCCACGAGGCGGACGCAGAAACGCAACGTTCTGTAATGTAAGGACAATACAACGCAAAGTATCGCTAATTTAAGCTAGATCACATAAATACTAAAAAATAAGTGGACATAAGGCTGAATAACACATACGAAAAGGGCAATATATAGTGCCACATGAAGTTTTAAAAGAGCGGGAGTCGTCCCGTTCGTCACATGGCGTTTCGTCATAGGCCGGTTCATAATAGGCTGTTTGGTGACATAGGATCATTCGTCAGAGGCCAGTTTGTCACTTAGGAAAGGTCGTCACAGGTGCACAAAATGAATGTCCACGTGTTGTTTTTTTTACACGAAAGAGAGATGTGAGGCACAGGTTTAGTTAGTTTTTTTGTACTTTGGGCCGTACATCTAGCAAAGCTCCACAAAGAATGCAAGCCAGGGTGGGCAAGTAGAGTGACGTGTTCGGACAAGATTATAGATAAGAGTTCAACGAATCAAGACAGAAAAGTGAGACAGCGACGTAGTTCACCAAAGTTCTCGGAAGAGGGGCCAGGCGTCTGGTTCTAAATGGTCCCATAATAGGAAAAGTGGTAGCACCGACCTTCTCGTTCTTGGAAATCTCACATGGGCCATTTTGTGTCACTTGTTAGTGATTTAATACAAGTAGTGCAACTAATTATTTGATGGACCTTTCTCCAGTAGCCATCTGCGCATGCGCGGGGGCCGGTCCGCCATTCTTGGCAGTAGCTTTCGGGCAAAATAAACAATAGGGCGCCCCTCAGCTAGTTGCTTGGGGAGTGGATATTCCTCCTATAGGGCTGCACGTTTTTATATCCCCCTTTCGGACAGTTGGAGTCAGTTGTTATGTGCACACAAAAAAGGCTTTCCAAGAAAAGGGGCAAAAATGGCCACGCTGTGAGCACTTGGCTACCGCAAGGGGAGGAACAAAAAAAAAGTCAAGAAAAATGCACTGTGTACGTAATGTAATTTGTACTGTGTCAGTGTACTGCTTCTGTATTGTTGCCGTAACGTATAGGCACGAATGTACATAAATCTCACCATTTTACCCGCTTGCTTTATTTTTTTTAATATTAGTAGTATTATTTGGTGTGCTTTTGTACCGAACAATTTCTATTGAGAATATTATCGTGCATGAATGCTCTTCTAGAACTTCATGTGGCACTGTATATCGCCCATTTTATATGTGTTATTCAGACTTATGTCCACTTATTTTTTGGTATTTATGTGATCTAGCTTAAAGGAGCACTGACACCAATTTTCTGCGTTAATGATATTCCACAGTTCACTACCTTCACTCAACCGAATACCCTGGCTGAAATATGAGCGGCCTGCCACGCGAAGAACATAGTTCAATTTGATATCATTTATCGCGTCGACGGAGCAGCGCGCGGAGCGGCACTCAGCAAATGGACATCACCGTGACATCACTCTATGAGAGAAAAAAGAAGTGACGCGCCAGCCCTCGTGAAAAACTCGTGACGTCACCTCACGCGCGCGGCCCACGAGCGGTGAGCGGGCGGTGAGCGGGCGCAACACCCTCTCAAGCGGACGCCGGTGACGTCCGCACAAAGCGGTGAGGTCAGGCCGGGAATCTGTCATATACGCCGTTCACGATGAAAGCGCGGGAATTTGAAACAAACGATTTTCAGGCAATTCAATGTAACTAACTATCGCGCGCTGAAGTATTTGAAGTTCTGTTTCAGGTTCGCCAGACCATTAAGCATCGATAAAAGCAATAAAAGTGTAACATAAAATTTTCGTGTCAGTGCTCCTTTCAATTTGCGTTACTTTGAATTGTATTGTTCTTACATTGCATGGCCTAGCCTTTCTGCGTGCGCCTCGTGGGCGGCTGTCACGTTTTACACAGGACAACGTTTCCACGTTTTCACTTTCTGTGAAAACACGTGCGGTTCGGAGCTTTCTTCGAACCTCTTTCATCCCCACATTCCCCCGCCGCAGTTCCCACGCCCCTCCCGAAAAAAAAACCCTTTGTCTCAATCCCCCTCTTTCTTCCTTGCTTCCTTTTTTGCGTGTGTGTGTGTGCCTTAACACTTGCACTAGGCGTCCGCAATATAGTATGGGCTCGCCCACCCTTTTCTCCTAACCAGCCAATTCCCAGTCAAGAAACGAGCAGGAAACGAGCCCCTCCTTAGTCCCTCATTTTCTTGTTTTCCAGCGGTTACTCAGTGCCACGTAACGTTTTCCTTTTATTATGCCCCTTTCCCCTCAGTTCTACAGCACCACTCCAACACCTCCCCAAACCCCTTGCGTTCTGGGGCTTCGTATGGTTCTGTGTCGCGTAGAGGCTGCGTTTTGCTTGATACATCTTCTTGCCCCGCCCAAAACTGAAATGTATGTAAACCCAACTGATCTGCACTATATGTATCTTTGAAAAAGACCGGTCCCCGGTTGAAACATTATAATAAATGGTATCTTTTTTCAATTTGACTTATCTATCGTATATATATATATATATATATATATATATATATATATATATATATATATATATATATATTGTTGCGGAGCAAGGAAAACGCTTATTCACAGGTAGTCAACTAATTAGTCTCTAATGGCAGATAATTAGGAAGGCAAATTCGGACAGGCAGCTAGGTCTTTCAGCTCGTGCACACGCTAGTCCACCAGAGCGTCTTCTTCTTCCTCGACGGATAGCCAGGCTGCTGCACAACCATGGAACATGCCCACTTTGGGGTTTGCACCCTTTGCAAGTCCAGTGTATGGCCAGCTCATTTCTCGGCTAGCTCATTTCTCTAATAAGTTCCACGCGGCATAGCTCCCCCGCAGGATAAGCACCGACTCGGTGCTGTGCGGCTACAATGTGGAAGGTGAATCAGGGGAGTGGTACGGCTTGAGGCGGGCGACGTGGACGATGTCACTCTGAGGTTCAGAGCTGGAAGGGACGACGTGGACGATTTCATGCGTAACGTCCGTAACTTGACGTAGTACTTTGTAAGGGCCAGCATAGCGGGAAAGCAGCTTCTCAGAAAGTCCCACCCGGCGAGTCGGACACTATAGTAAGACGAGGCACCCTGGTGAAAAGTGCACGACGCGGTGACGTTCATCATATCGGTTCTTCTGGCTGATTTGTGAAACGGCGAGGTGGGAACGGGCAAGCTGACGTGCTTCGTCGGCTCTTGCGATGGCTTCGTGGACATATTCGGTGCACGGGTGGGTGGCGGGAGGCAGAATGGTATCAAGCGGCATGGCCGGTTCCCTCCCGTAGAGAAGGTAAAAGGGTGAGAAGCCTGCAGTGTCGTGACGGGAGGAATTATACGCGAAAGTGACGAAAGGCAGCTGAATGTCCCAGTCGCTGTGGTCACTAGACACGTACATTGCAAGCATGTCCGTAAGGGTTCTATTAAAACGCTCAGTAAGGCCATTCGTTTGTGGGTGATAAGCTGTAGTCACCTTGTGGCGAATCGAAAATGAGCGAAGTATGTCCGCAATGACTTGAGACAGGCAATTGCGACCGCGGTCTGTGACAAGCTGCCGAGGGGCGCCGTGGTTCAGTATGACATCATAGAGGAGAAAATCGGCCACGTCAGTTGCACAGCTCGTGGGTAGCGCACGGGTGATAGCAAAGCGGGTACCGTACTCGGTAGCGACAGAAATTCATTTTTTTCCGGAAGTAGACAAGGGGAAGGGCCCGAGCAAATCTAGTCCGATCCGGGAAAATGGTTCAGTGGAATTTCAAGTGGTTGCAGCTGGCCTGCTGGTAGCTTGGATTGTAGCTTACGGCGTTGGCACAGGTCACATTCACGCACGTAACGCTGCACTGAGCGGTAGAGTCCTGGCCAGAAAAAACGATGTCGCACGTGGTCGTAGGTGCGGGTCACGCCGAGATGGCCGGCCATGGGTGCGTCATGAAGCTGGTGCAGTACAGTCCGACGTAGGTGTTCCGGAACGACGAGCAGGTTACCAGGACCATCCGAGTGAAAGTTGCGACGACATAAGACTCCATCGTGTATAACAAAGGAGCGGAGGGCAGGGTCGTCGGAACCAAGTTGAACGCCGTCAATTATAGAGCGCAGAGAAGGGTCGCGCCGCTGTTCTTCGCCAATTTTCAGGAAGTCGGAGACCGCTAGGACACAAGCGTCAGTGTCGTCCGCCGAGCATTCCGGAGGGCTGACCGGGTTTCGAGATAAACAGTCGGCGTCCATATGTAGGCGACCGGACTTGTGAATCACCGAAAAAGAGTATTCTTGAAGGCGCAACACCCAGCGGCCAAGCCGACCGGTAGGATCTTTCAAGGAGGAGAGCCAGCACAGTGCGTGATGGTCAGTCACGACTGCGAAGTGCCTACCGTACATGTAGGGGCGGAATTTGCCGACGGCCCACACTAGAGCAAGGCATTCGCGCTCCGTTATAGAGTAATTGCGCTCCGAGGCCGAAAGGAGGCGGCTGGCGTACGCGACCACTCGATCAACACCGGCTTGGCGTTGGGCCAATACAGCTCCAATGCCGTAGCCACTAGCGTCGGTGCGAATTTCAGTGGGAGCAGAGGCGTCGAAGTGAACCAAAATCGGCGTTGCAGTCAAGAGTCCAATCAGTGCGGATAATGCTTGCTTTTGGTCGGAGCCCCAGATAAACGTTGTGTTCTTCTGAAGGAGATCGGTAAGAGGGCGGGCGATGGTAGCAAAATTTTTGATGAAGCGGCGGAAGTAGGAACATAACCCAATAAAGCTACGGACGTCTTTAGGTGAGCGGGGCTCAGGGAAATCGCGAACCGGCACTTATTTTACCAGGGTCTGTTCGAACTCCCGTCGAATCAACCAGGTGGCCGAGGACAGTGAGCTGATGGCATCCGAAGCGACATTTCTTGGCCTTGAGCTGAAGACAGGCCTGACGAAAAACTGATAGGATTTTAGAGAGGCGGGAAATGTGGCTGTCAAAGCTGGGCGAGAAAACGATGACGTCATCCAAATACCAAAGGCAAATGGACCATTTGAACCCGTGCAAAAGTGAGTCCATCATTCTTTCAAAAGTAGCCGGCGCATTACAGAGGCCAAAAGGCATCACTTTAAACTGATAAAGGCCGTCGGGTGTCACAAAAGCGGTCTTCTCGCGATCTTTTTCGTCCACTGAAATTTGCCAATAGCCTGATCGTAGGTCTATTGATCAAAAATATTTGGCTCCATGGAGACAATCAAGGGCATCGTCAGTGCGTGGTAGAGGGTAAACGTCTTTCTTTGTTATCTTGTTTAGGTGTCGGTAATCAACGCAAAACATCCAGGTGCCATCCTTCTTTTTTACAAGTATGACGGAAGATGCCTACGGGCTGTACGAAGGCTCTATGATGTCTTTGTCGAGCATCTTGTCGACTTCCTGCTGTATCACGAGCCGTTCAGCCTGCGTCACACGGTACGGCCGCCTGCGGATTGGGTTTGCATCACCAGTGTTTATCTGGTGTTTGACAGCAGAAGCCTAGCCCAAAGGGCGGTCACCCAAGTCAAATATGTCTTTATAGGACTCCAAAAGGCGGTAGAGCCCTTCAGCTTCGGCTGCTGGAATTCCGGAGGCAATCATGTCCACGAGCGCGTCTTCCTGCCTAGGCTCCGCAGGGGTCTCGTTGAAAGGGCTCGATGGTGTATCCGCCGATAGAGGGGAAACGTGATCACCGTCCAAAGGGCGAAGGGTTGCAAGCGAAATACCCTGGGGCAGCACTTGCGTTGAGAGGCCAAAGTTCACAAAAGGGAGGCTGATCACATTATCAGTAATTGTCACTACGGTGTGGGGAAGAGTGACGTCGCGCTCGAGTAGCACTGAGCGTATAGGCGAAACGACGTAGTGACCATTAGGCACGGGCGCCGCGATGACAAGGGCACCAATGTCACGGTTTTTGCCGGCAGACGAACGCATCTTTCGCAATAAAAGCGTGGCCCTGGTAAGTCGCCTGCTGTTGACAAAAGAGGCAGCTCTAAACGGAAGACACCGGAGGAGCAGTGTATGAGGGCAGCATGTTCTGACAAAAAGTCGAGACCAAGTATAACGTCGTGGGGGCACTTTTCAAGTACAGTGAACTGGACGGGGATTTGGTGGCTGGACATTTCTACGCGAGCAGTGCACAGCCCAGAGACGACCGGCATGCGTCCGTCGGCAACACGTATGACAGTGGTTGGTGCAGGAGTGAGGATTTTTCGAAGTTGGCGACGGAGATTAGAGTTCATTACAGAAATTTGGGCTCCAGTGTCAATAAGGGCACGTACAGGGACGTCATCTACATAAACGTCGAGTAAATTCTTCCCTGCAGGTAACGGCAGTAGAGGATTTTAGGCCTGGTCGTCAATGCAGTGTCACCTCCAGGCGCTGCATCTCTTAGTTTTCCGGCGAAGTGGCGTAAGGGGTCGGAGAGGACGAGCAGCGAAACGGCGGGGAGCGCGATTGGCGACGCTGCGGGGATGGTGAGCGGTCGATGCGAGGGGGCGAAATTCGGGTGGCGTCGTGTAGCTGGCGTCGAGGCGAGAACGAACAGGGGGCATCGTTGGCGTACTGGAAACCGGTTGGGGGTGGCGGGTAGGCCGAAGAGGACGGCTTTGGCAGTATCTAGCAACATGGCCAGCGCTATGGCAGTTGAAGCAGATCGGCCTGCCGTCCCGCGTCCTCCATTCGGCTAGATTGTTGTAATTGGTTGTGCGATAAGTATTTCGGCTTGCCGTTCTAAAAGGGGTCTCGTGGCGGCCGGGATGGTCCACAGCGCAGACGGAGCGTATGCCCAGGTTTTCGATCTCCTGACGTACGACGGCTTGTATAAGCGGGATGGACGGCTGGCTGCTCTGAGATGCGTGCTGAAATAGAGGCTGGTGCCATTGCCTTGAGCTCGCGTCGTATGACGCGCGTCAGACCCTCAGGAGCATCTCGGCCAACGTCAGACGGGGACTGTCGGCGACAGGGTACGGGGTCCTCGCACGAAGATGTCGGAGCGGTGTTCGGCAGTCGGGTGAACGGCGCTGTGATGCGGCGGCTTTTGGCCTGCTCAAGCTTCTGTCATTCTTTGATAATAGCGCGGACGGTGGTGCAGTCTTTGCAGAGAAGCAAGTGAAAAGCGTCATCCGCGATTCCTTTGAGCACATAGCCTACTTTGTCGGCCTCTGTCATCTGGGCGTCAGCCTTCATGCAGAGGGACAGCACGTCCTGGATATAAGACACGTAGGACTCGGTGGTTGTTTGTGCACGCGTCGCCAGTTCCTTTTTCGCCTCGAGATGACGTCCTTCTGGTTGCCCAAATAGTTCCTTCAATCGGGACTTGCAATCGTCCCAGCTCTTCAGGTCGTGCTCGGTCGTTTCATACCAGACTTGCGGTGTCCCCCTCAAGTAATATCCTATGTTGGCCAGCATGATTGTCGGATCCCACCTGTTATGGCCACTGACGCGCTCGTACATCTTGAGCCAATCTTCAACATCGACGCCATCGGTGAGGAACCCGGGCTCGCGAGGGTGGGAGATAATGACGAACGGTGTCGCGGATCCAGCGGCTCCAGAAGCCAACATCGTTCCTTCTGGGATGCGGCGGCCGCTCCGAAGCTCCGTTTTGGGTAGCACCTCTACCACAGATGTTGCGGAGCAAGGAAAACGCTTATTCACAAGTAGTAAACGAATGTGTCTCTATTGGCAGATAATTAGGAAGGCAAATTCGGACAGGCAGCTAGGTCTTTCAGCTCGTGCACACGCTAGTCCACCAGAGCGTCTTCTTCTTCCTCGACGGATAGCCAGGCTGCTGCACAACCATGGAACATGCCCACTTTGGGGTTTGCACCCTTTGCAGGTCCAGTGTCTGGCCAGCTCATTTCTCGGCTAGCTCATTTCTCTAATAAGTTCCACGCGGCAATATATGTATATATATATATATATATACGAAGTAAAGGTACGCTCTTCCAACGTTTCGACCTGAAGGAAGTCTTCCTGAGGAAGAGGAAGACCTGTCTCCGGTCGAAACGGTGGAAATAAAGTTAAAGTCTCCGAAGAGCGTACTTTTACTTTGTGCGTATTCCTGCAGCACATAAGGGGACTACTTCACCACTATAAATATAATATATATATATATATATATATATATATATATATATATATATATATATATATATATATATGTATATATATATATATATTTTTTTCAAACTTCCTTATTGGTTTCAATGACCTATCGCATCCTGCCCTTTGCTTTCCGAGGTTTTATCGAATGCCCACTCTTATTTCTGTCTTATTTCAAGGAGCCCCTCATTTCCTATTCTGATTCGCTACATGCATAGCGAGGGCGTCTGTTCTGGCAGTCTTGGTGCCATAGGAAGCTTACGAGGGTTCAACGCTGGTCGACCCCTCTTGACATGTCGCAGACACTCGAGTCACCGCCCGGGGGTTAAAAAGTTCCACTTTACCCCGAGTAGTTAGAGCGGCGCTGCCTACCACCCCCAAGCACAGGAAAAAAACACCTTAACATAAATACCCCAGAAAGTGGAAGCGAAAATCGCCCCGCCGGTAGCGTAGTGGTTGTTGCAACAGAACGGTATGCTGGAGGTCGTGGGTTCAGATCCCACCTGGCGGGCATTTTTTCTCCGTTTGCTTTCTTTCCAAATTTTTTATCTGTTTCAATGACCTACCACATCCTTCTCTTTGCTTTTCCCGGTTTTCTTGACTGTCAACTCTTATTTCTGTCTTGTTTCAACGAGCCCCTCATTTTCATTTCCTATTCTGATTCGCTACATATATATATAACACAGAAATAAGGGTTGGCAGTCAAGAAAACCTCGGAAAGCAAAGGGGAGGTTGTGCTGGGTCATTGAAACAGATAAAGAATTTGGAAAGAAAGAAAGAAAGTGGAGAAAAAATGCCCGCCAGGTGATACCTCCGGTATTCTGGAGGTTGTGGATTCGGATCCCATCTGGCGGGCATTTATAAATCCCCGCGGTAAAGTCGACAGAGAAGCTGCTACGGGATAGCGTAATGGCGAACGCACCGCACCGGATATGCGGAGATGTGGGCTCGAGTCCCGATCCCGGAAAAAACGGCGGATTTTTTGTCGACTTATATTTTCGCTTATTTATCAATGTACCAAAGAAACGTGACAAACACGCGTCATTCGGCCGAATTAAATCTTTCGGAAAAAGCCGAATAGCACTGGCAATGACGACTGCAACCTTGATATATGTATATATATATATATAGATATAGTAGAAAGGGGAGCAATAAAAAACATAACAAGTTTACTTCGAAAACATAACTTTACATCGACGTTTCGGACGGCGACCGTCCTTTATCGTCCTAATAGATATATATATATATAGAGAGAGAGAGAGGGAGAGAGGGAGGTTAAGAGCCGCAAGAGGAGCCTTCAACAATGCCTGATCGTAATATCGACTGGGCGCCACCAGACCGGCCGTTAAAGGGACACTGAAGTGATTTGTAAACATTGCGGGATTACTAGCACAAATTGTAGCCCGGAGTCCATAGGACCTGTTTCAACCACTCTGTGGGCGTTTACACGCATTTATTTAGAAGATAAATCAATTCGAAATTGCTGTCCTCCTCTCTGCACCCTCGCCCATTTTGTGTGGCGTTTTCCTGTGACGTCGGGAGAAGATGAGCTGGCGATTGGCTGCGCTACTGCACAGCTCGCCGACCTTCCGACAGAGTTAGTCGGCCCAGCGTTTAGTAATCCGGCCGCCGACGGGTCGTCGCAGTTCACTCGTTCAGTTGAAACTAAGCCACAACACTTTTCTGAATGGAAGAATATGCATTTTTCTACTTTGTTAGTTTGTACACTGTATCAAGCTTCGCGTCCGGGTCGCTCCCCACAAGCGCTGCACATGTGCACATGCGATGCTTCGCTGACTGGTACGCTAGTAGGAAACCCTAAGGGTACTTGAAGTCGGGAGAAGAGTCTGCGAAGTCAATATAGGTACTAAGGAAATAAAATCAACTGAAACTTTTACCGTACAGCGCAAAACTAGGGAGGAGGAAGCACTTTTTTGCTATGGGTTAACAAGCACAGCGGTCAGCAGAAGGACCACACATCTGCGAACGCTTTTCCGTCGAATAAATGCAATTGCTAGGCGTGAGATATAGTGGAAGTTTGGGGGACGCTTACTGCACGAGCGCTATACAACAAAAAGTCACCTAAGGTATTGGAAATGCTAAAACTAAATAAGACTGTAAATTGGTTGTACATTATATACCTTATATATTCATTTTCGACAGCACTGGTTCATGGCCGAGTGGTGTGAAGCGCTACGAGTGCTGTTTTGTCGCAAGTTCGAATCCCCGAGGGTACATCCTTTTTTTCCGAAGTTGATGTTTTCGTTTGGAACCGATTTTTGCCAACTGATTTCACCAGTTTTCGGCCGTAACGTTCGCTGTTCCACGAGCGAGTTCCTAGAACGCGCGCAGAGGGACACCGACGCGCTAGCGAGTTCTCGTTGTCGTGCTGTTGCCACAAGCACCGACTACTGGCGGCCAGACCCTTGGCCTGGTGCGAACCAGCTTTTTACGGTACAGGCATGAGTGAGGCAAGGGCCGAATATGCGGAAAATGCGCATGGCATTTGAGCGTCTACGGTGACGCGGAGAGTGTTTATCCACTGCGTAGGCCTCGGCTAGTGGTTGCTACGATTCCAAGCGGTCCTGAGAGGCTTTTCGTAGGCATTTTACAGCCGACAACATGGCAGAAGCACGGTACGTCGACTGATTGATTGTAGGGTTTACCGCGCCGACGCAACGCAGGCGATGAGGAGCGCCGTAATGAAGGGCTCCGGATTAATTTTGACCACCTCAGGATCTTTAAGTTGCGCCGAAATCTCGTACGCACGGGCGTTTTCGCTTTTTCCTTCCATCAGAAAAGGGGCCACCGCGGCTGGGAATCGAACCCGTGACCTCGTACTCAGCGGCACAACGCCTTAGCCACTGAGCCACGGCGGCGGGTACGGTACGACGATTACTGAGATATCGAGAATACCCATTCAACGATGCCGTCGGATGTCAAGATGTTGTACAGAACCAAAACCGAAACTTGTTTGAATGCTAACCTTAGAAGTAGTCCAATCAAGGGGCATCTCCTGTAGTCACAGCCTTTAGTTGGTGCGGCCGCTACAGACCGCGCATGGTAGTTTTTCTTCTTTCCTGCTTCACAAAATAATTACCGACTTGTCAACGGGATAAACTGGGAAAAGTGTGGTAATTTAGGCCAGTCTACGCAGTGCAAGCAAAACCGGGAGATTGGCAAATTCCCTTCAGTGTCCCTTTACGTTCGGCTCAAGGGTGCGATTTAGTGGCAAACGGATGAGTGCAGACACGCGAACAACTGCAGCCTGAATATGCGAAATCATCTCCGGGCATGAGAACGATAGTTCGTGTCGTCATCACGCACATACAAGCCGCATCTGGGCATTCCGTTTAGAAGTTGCTGCTGGCCGCACCTTCGGCGCGACGCAAATTTTTATGGCGATAGGCTCCTCTCCACACCTAAACCAAAATCAAGTTAATAAACTACCATTACGTGCGAAAATAACGCGTGAAAGTCATATACCCGAGCAGTTTTTGTTTTTAAAAACCCCACAACTAACAAAAGGTGGATAGGTTTGCTGGTAGTCGAACACTGTATATAAGCCTTATAATCTGCGACTCTACCCCCTCGGCTAGAGGCTGAACAGTGGTGGAAGCTAATCACTGGATGGCGCTCAATATAACAGATGGTGCCACTTCGGTGGTTACTTGGAGACAGAATGTGGCAACCGGGTCCCTGTTCCGAAGAGCCATGGCACAGTATTTCGATTATCCTTCCGACACAGTACGTCTCTAGAAAAAAGGTCGCAACGTTGGAACTGAATTTTTGCGCTTGCCACTTACACTAACACATTGCGGTATCCGGTTGTAGCGTTCAAATAGGGGAGGGGAAAAAATCGTAGTCCCACAAAAATATAATGTTCGACAGGACGGTTATTAACATGGGTGTTATTTTTATTGCCCAGCTGTTGTGTTTCCAGTTCCTGCGAAGAGGAAAAGCGGTGAGAGATTAAGACAGGCTTTGTATCATTTGTGCCGTTCTTGGTAGAACATTGAAGCAAGGCCGCAAAACAAAATGTGCGCTTATCAGCTCTTGACGAGTATAATTATAAACGACGTGTAGAAGCGCACGCATGTAATTATTTGTTCATATAACAACCACGCTTGTTTTTAAATCGGACTTGAGTGCTGCTATTACAACGTGAGTATATACTAACATGGGCCAAATTGCTAACACCGGCTAATTTTAAAAACAAGTTAAACACCGGCATGCATAAACGAACAACAGAGACTTGCATTTGAGTATTAGTGACACGTAGTGACGACGTGCTAATGCTCTTATCTACAGCTCTTCTCATAAAATTACTCTTTCGAATCTCCCTGTTTTTTCTCTGCTTTCTTCAGAAAGGTGTGCAGGTCGAGCTGTGGCGTAAAGCCGTAGTGCTTAGTGGCCTGCCAAGGGCCTGCCCATGTTTCTGTTAACAACAAGCAGTGTCCTCTTGCACGATCGTTCAAGCATTGTCCCGTTTGAGCAATTTAGACTGTGCCGTTGTTACAGGGTGGTATTGAATAAGACATGCCTATCACAGTCTGTATATATGATGGCCTTCTTTTAAAGGAAAGCTCTCTACCTCTAACAGCCAACGGTTCTTTCGTGGCGTGCGAGACAATAAACTCCCCACGCGGCTGCGGGGGAGACGGAGGGGGGGGGGGGTTCCATCATGGAGCACACTGTAGATGGCACCGTTAATTTACCCAGAGTTCCCTGGAAGAGGTGCCTGCTCCCTGGCGGCCCTGCCGGCAGTACGGCTTTGTCGTCTGTTTTATCAGCGATTGTATTGGGCCTGTTTTGGCGCAGCTTCGCGTCCATTGCGCGCTCACTTCACACCGCTTGATTAACTTATTCGACAGCACCTCCTGGGTAACCCCCATCCGACGGAATTAAGTGGACGTACGACAAAGATACGTTAAGAATTGGTTTGCAGGGCCGGCAAACAAAATGTACAAACTACATGCAGACATCTGGCCGCTAGAGAAACGATACCTTTTGCGCACTGCTTGCCACGAATGGGACTCCGTTTTTTTAAATTGGTGATTACAAATTCGGTTGTGTTTTTAAAGGTATTACAAAGGCAAAAGGAGCAACTGCTTTTGATAAACAGCGATTACCAAAGTTTCCTCGGCTTAAACTTACTAAACTCGTTTAAAACGGTGTAAATGGGAATCACTAAGCTCACTTGCAGAATTGTTTCGCTGTTTGCGTAGCACCAAACCAGCACATCAGGGTGGCTAGGTTCCGACGTTTCAGTCTTCGAAAGACGCTCCTCTCCGTTTTCTCCCGACTCACGGCCAGGCTACAACGGCGACGTCCGCCGCTCTAGCCCGGCCGTGGCCGTCGCTGCTGCTGCCTTCGGGACGACGTTCCCACGAATTTCAGGTAACAACTGGAAGGTTTCACTCCTTGTGGAGCCACGTGTGTGAATTCAAGAGACGTCGCATAGGCAATTATTGTGGGTGTCGTTTAAAGCTTTGCTTTCCAACCACCTTCACAGCGTGTGTTGTAGCTAATTTGCTAAAGCACAGCTGCACTACTTTATTTTATCCGTGTCGCACAGTATGCGAAATTTGACCTTTTGACCGGAGACACCTCCGGCGACAAACCCCTCGAAGCGCATCGCGCGATTGGCCGGGCCCGCTTTAGGCGTGGCGTGCAAGGCCGTGTTTTCAGCCGTTCTGCCAGTACAAACAGCGGCCGCCGATCAGCTGATCGTCAGCCGACCGCCCCCCCGCCTCCCACGCATACTCCGCTAAGTCGTCTCGGGCTATGTGACTTGTCTCGCCCCTCGTGAAGGGGAACGCCGCGTCCACCGGCCTCCTCCTTTGAACGTTGCACGGGACCGAACGGCTTCGAGACGTGGTCGGTAATGCAGCAACTTAAAAGTTTAACCAAGGAAAACCGAGACTAAACCAGACTAAGCCGAGCATTTGCTTTGCATATCCAAGGTTAGCTGAGCTAAGCCGCGGCCTTTTATACCCGAAAGTGTTATAAGCCGGCATCCACCAAGATGTTACGTCACATCCGTCCCGGAAGTGACATCGCCAGAAAAACGCGGCTGCGCCAAGATTCGAGCCGGGTGCTCGGTCGCCCCAACGGGAGGTGCCAGTTGTTTAACCCACTGCGCTATCAGTTGAAGCGCAGACAGGCGTATGAATACGCCATATATCTTTCCTATAACCTATCCCATATCGATGGTGCTTCCGTCTAAAAGATGTGAATCGAAGTAGTGCATCAGGATGCTAATGAGCGCCGACAGTTGGCGCCAGCTCAGCTCGTCGCAACGCAACCGTTCGCCGTGCACTCAACAAAGGAGGGGCGCAGTGGATGCACATTTGCGAAAGCGACGCTCCAGCAGCTTCTAGCTCGTCAAGCACACTCAAAAGACACCCCCGCAAATCATGCTTTTTCGCTGCAGCGGACCGTGAGTTCACCAAACTGTTCGCTGGCAACCCGTTCGGCTTCGTTCGCATGGTTTGCGAGCGCGCGTGGTTTTATTCGGGTTTACGCAGTGCTCCGGCGTGTGCACTCCAGTGTCTAATGTTGGTAGGCCTGATGGTGCCATACTGTCAAAATATAAATATCGATGAGCAAGTTCATAACAATGCAGAATAAACATTCAACTGATCTTGTGAAGGCCCAACTCACTTTCGTGTTTTACGAATTCCTATGAAGGAAGGATCGACCGCATTTTTTTTTAGTTGTAGGGGGGACTTCTGATGCTTTCGCCAATGAGTTTAATCTAATCAGAAAGGTGGTTGAAACGCGAAGCTTCGTTTGCAGGAAATTAAGTAAGAGGGTGTTCGGGTGAATGAATGCTCGGGAAAATGACGAGTCACTATGATATAAACCATGGAAAAAACAAAGGCTGGACAACTTTCTGCACGTGGCAAGCAACGGAAGGTTCAGAGAATGTTTAAGACATGTTTCATGTTGATTTGTTTGAATTCCATTGCTTGAGATATTCTAGTTTATTTTTATTTCTTTAAACATTTTATGGAACTTATCAAAGTCATGGTCCAAAATCACAGCTACTTCCACAATGCCGAAGTGCCGCAATCGGATTTATTTTTATTTATTTATTTACCTTAACAGCCCAGAGGGCATTACATAAGGGGGGATACATACAGGAGGTTACTAAAGCATCTGTAAAACAACATGTCAGAGAGTAATACCAGTAATCAAACTGACCAATTACACAAGCAACATTACTAACATATTAAGTAGTCCGCCATAACCAGAAACATATTTCAAGAAATAGCAATAAACATTCACCACGCATACGTTACACACTAAATTTCAATGGTGGCTACAAATTATTGTCAACTCCTAAGTAAGTAAGTACCGAAGATTGAAAAAGAGAGGGTTCTGTAATAGCGACGATGTTTAAGGGCAGCGCGTTCCACTCGTTTATGGATAATAGCAGAGGTGAAAATTGATATTTCTTGGTGCATGAGTGTATGAGATTGGCCTTATGTCCATTATCGACGCGATCAGAAACGTACTCAATGAGAGCTTGCTTCTGCGCTAGTTGGTACATTATTTCATGCAAAAACACTGCGCTAAATTGAAATTACGAAGACGAAGGACGGCGTAACACACGAGGCAGACTTACGAAAGCGCAACTATTAACTCGCCTTTATTTTCCGACCCTATCGGAAAACGTTGGAAATATAAACATAGAAACAGAAACGTTCAAAACCCCGCAGAAAAGCCCTTCTGTGTTAAGTTCTTGATAGTTGTTATCGTTACTTCTTTTTTGCGCGGTTTCACTCACAGCTGGCCACGTGCGCTTCTCGTCCCCTCTCTCTGGCTCACTGTCACACGGGGAACATCTTTCCGCAGAAGGTGGATTTCCTTGCTTTTTAGAGTCACAGGCTGACGCGTGCGCCTTGGCTCTCCGATGCCATACTAAAGGCTTCAATAACCTCCCTGAATCAAGACGTATCAAGAACTTAACACAGATAGGGTTTTGTGTGGGGTTTTGAACGTTTCTGTTTCTATCTTTATATTTCTAACGTTTTCCGAAAGGGTCGGAAAATTAAGGCCAGTTGATAGTTGCGCTTTCGTAATTCTGCCTCGTGTGTTCCGCCGTCCTTCGACTTCGTAATTTCAATTTAGCGCAGTGTTTCTGCAGAAACGTAGGAAGCCGGGTGAATGAATGCTCGGGAAAATGACGAGTCACTATGATATAAACCATGGAAAAAACAAAGGCTGGACAACTTTCTGCACGTGGCAAGCAATGGAAGGTTCAGAGAATGCTTAAGACATGTTTCACTTTGGTGGCGCGAATGATAGGAGGTGATAAACTGAGCTGCTTTATACTGTACCGACTAGGATATCAGATATTGTTGCCATATGTGGATGACAGATGGTAGACGCGTACTCTAGGGACGGCCTGTTCAGAGCTTGATATGCGTGAAGTTTAGTTTCCGAGTTTGCGCACCTCGGGCGCACCGAGCTTGCGCACACAATGGGATAGACGTCGGCTTGGCAACGCGAAGGACGCAGGTTTTCTTCCGACTACAGGAAGCGTTTCCTTAATTTTGAGGCTACTGGTGTGCTTTTGTGGAAACCAACGATCATGTGCCGTCCCACTGTGTAAAGGCGACTTTCCTGCAGCGCGTGCCTTAGTACGGTCGCCATCAGTGAGCCAACGAAAGTTTCGCTCTAAGAAATGCAGTGTCAAGCGGATAGAAAACAAAAATAAGCAACAAATTGCGCACGTACAGGAAAAGGGGGGACGTTTCCCCGAGTGAAAACTGCGGAAACAACGTTGCTTAGGGACGCGCAACTTGAGACGTAATGCCGCAACTAACAGAACTATACGCACTCTTTACTATGGCGCTGAAAAAGGCAAGCCTAAATGCACCAACCTTACGCTAATTTAACTTGCTTTTTTCGAGCTTTTTAGGGTAATTAGAGCCAGAATTAATGGCCATGTTCTCTCTTATTGGGGAAAACCTTGCCATCACACGCGCGACGCCGCAGTAAATGCTTATGTGTTGTGTTTCACGCCGTTTCGGCCTCATGAAGATTCATCCCCACAAGATGGGATTATGTCAAATTGAGAATTAGAAAATAAGCGCTACTGATCACTTGAAGGTGCTTCTGAATGTGGCCAACTCTCATGTGCGCCAGGTTTTTTTACCGTGGTTTCCATCAGCACTGCCACTTTTGCCGCGGTAGTAATCTTCATCCACTTGTATACCTATGACTGCCCATTCACGGCGATGAAAACTGAGAGCTGCCCATCATACAGACGATGAACCCACAGCAGCCAAAAATATATGGTGCAGTGTTGACAATCACTAGCCTACTCGTCGACTCTATACCATGCATGTACTCGGTTCAATCATACGAGGCCGCCCCCCACGGAACTGTGAAGGGGGTGATTCGCGATATACCACTTGAATACTCAGCTCTGGATATCCAACAGCACGTGGTCCACGAATATATTCCAATGGCACTGCAAGCAAACCGCATCAGAAAATCACGATCAGTGGTGATTGCTTTCGCAGGGAGGAAAGTTCCACGCTACGTCAGGTACGGAAACCTCCTCATGGAGTGTACGCTATACCGTAAACAGATTGAGGCCTTCCAAGCCTGCGGCCGGTTGGGGCATCGCCTCGACGTATGCCCTGACCCAACAGACAAGATTTGCCGGGGATGTGGGACCGCCGGACCCGCTGAGGATCACGCCTGCGAGCCCAAGTGTGGTCTCTGCGGAGGCAACCATATCACAGCATACAAAACATGCAGAGCAAGATACAAGACCCCTTTCATCGTTCGGCAACGTCGTTGGGAGAGGAGACAGAAGAACCAACAAGAACGGGGACGAAGCCCCGACCGCAGAGGTCCTCCCGGCGGACCCCAACGGGACAGCAGATCGAGATCGAAGACGCCCACTAGGTGCGCTGGGGGTCGTCGGCGCAGCTGGTCCCGGTCGCAATCTCGGATGCGCGGTGGCGCAGGCAGCCGACAAAGGCGCTCTCACTCAAGGCCGGTGCAGAGTGGCAACCGCCACTGGGAGACGGCGGGGCGAGGAGCGTCTACCGCACGGAGTGGTTCGAGACGGCGGTACGAGCTCGAGGATGGCGAGGCGTCGGCACGGAGGCGGCGTTGGAGGTCCAAGGGACGGCCCGGAGATCAACGCGGACCAGCAACCAAAAAGGTGGGCGGGGCTAGCAGGTCTCCCAAAACGTCCGACTCGGAGTTCCCCCCCTAAATTCCCCCTCTTCCCCTCCTCCGTCAACAACCAAAGAAAATGCAGAAATTGCAGAGTTAAAACAAATAATCGCGAAACAGAACGCGCACATCCTAGAACAAAACGCCCAAATCAAAGGGCTAATGAATAAGCTAGAACAGTTAGTAACAAGAGGACCAGGTCAGGGAGCATTAAAGGACCAGGCAGAGATACCAGCGGCGGAGGGCCCGCGCAAAATGCCCAGCAGGAGGCCACCCCCTCCGACTTCAAGCACGACGGAGGCCTTACACAGGCAAGAGGCCATGGAAGCCAAGGACGCTACAGTCAAGGAACTAATCACACAGCCGCCGGCAGAGGAGCAGAAGCAGCTTATGCACGGGGAAACGGTCATCATCACGGCACTAAGGTGCATAGAAGACCGGCTCAGCACACTTGAAGTTAAGCACGAGAAACATGCATCACGTATTGCAGCATTGAAGATCAGGATGAGATCCATGTCACTGAAGAAAGAAGAAATGGGTAGAATAAAAGAAGCCATTTCCAAGCGGCACGGAAGACTTGAAGTCACGAACAGCGAGGATAATGACCTCAAACCCCAAGCACAGTAAGAGACGGCGGGGCAGCAATGAGCCCACGACAATTTTCCAATGGAACTGGAGAGGCATCCGGTACAAAGACATGGAACTAGCACTATACATGAACGCAGTAGAACTTAGACCAGCTATCCTTGCTCTACAAGAGACAAGAGGAATCCCGAAGATACCAGGGTACGTTACGTACACCGACCTCACCAAAATGGGGACGGCGATTCTTGTGGAAAATCGCATAGCAGCAACACAGCACCTGACAGCGCAAGCGGGGTGCGAACACACGCTGGTTGAAATACATGCGCAGGAAATCGGCAGCAAAAGTAATATCTTTATCATGAGTGTCTATTGTAGACCGTCGCAAAAACAATACGAATTCGGCCGAGTTGTGTTGGATGCGAAGAGGTTAGCCAGGACCGGACCACTTCTGATCCTGGGGGATTTCAACGCACCACACATACTATGGGGATACAGGTTTCAATCAAAGAGAGGAAAGGCCTCAGTCAAGACTATGGAGGCCCTGGATATAACGCTACTCAACGAACCTGGAGTACCAACACGAAGAGGGAACAGCGCATCTAGAGACACCACACCGGACCTGTCATGGCTCAGCGGTTCGCTCAACGTCACATGGAAATGTGAAGACGAGGACCTGGGCTCTGATCACCGCGTTGTTACACTCACAGTACGAGGTCCTGACTTTCGAGCCAAGCTGGGAACAGCCCACATCACAGACTGGGACAAGATGCGTACATGCACACAACAAGCGGAGGACGACGCGGAAGAAACGACATTACCTCACTTATCGTACAAGGAATGGGCTGACAAGCAGAAGCGGATCCTCGACCAGTTCACCCGGAAAATCGCGACAACAACAAAGGTATCATTTGATGACAGCAGGCTTGCCCACATGTGGGCAGCGCGGCATTCACTCACCAAGCGCTGGAAGAGGCAGAGACGGAATAAAAAGCTCGCCCGCCGCATAGCTAAGCTCAACGCAGACATATCAGAACATGTGTCCAAACTTAGTAGAGAAAATTGGCTACAGATATGCGACGGCCTCCAAGACCAGCTGTCTGTGGGAAAGACATAGAAGCTGCTACGGCACCTCATCGACCCCGCAGGCAGCAAGACGGCAAGCCACCGCTCGTTGACAAAAGTATTAAACACATATGACGGAGATGGTGACCGGCTGATCAAGGCGCTGAACGAGCACTATCTACAGACGGAGCGGGGGCAACACCCGGCCCCACAAGAATACACAGGTCCCCATAAAGAGGACCTAGACAGGCCCTTCTCGCCTTCGGAGCTCTGGTCAGCAATTGACGATAGTAATAAGAAGAGTGCCCCTGGCAAAGATGCTATTACATACAGACTACTTACAAACATGAGCAGCAGGGCAGCGCAGTCCCTCCTCGAACATATTTATATAAATAAGGCTTGGGAGAGCTCGCAGCTCCCACCAAAATGGACAGAAGCCGAAGTGCGATTCATTCCTAAAACCGGAAATGCCCCAGCCATAGAGAACATGAGGCCAATCTCGCTAACCTCATGCGTGGGAAAAGTGATGGAGAGGATGGTGCTCCGTCGACTCCAAGCGCACCTTGAAAACACCGATGAACTGCCATAGACAATGTTTGGATTTAGGAAACAACTATCCACCCAAGATGTGATGCTCCAACTTCACGAGTTAGTCATCAAGCAAGCTACCAGAAACAGCCCCAGGGCAATTCTGGCCCTAGACCTAAAGGGGGCTTTCGACAACGTTACACACGCAAGCATTCTAACGAACCTCAACGGTACGAGATGCGGCACACGCACTTTCGGATATATCAAGAATTTCTTATCCTCCCGTACGGCGCAAATCTCGGTGGGCAACGAGCGATCGGGATCCATCGGATTTGGGGATCGAGGCACCCCTCAGAGAGCAGTCCTGTCACCACTCCTTTTCAACCTGGCTCTGCTACCCCTCCCACGCCTGTTGGATCAAATTGAAGGGATCGGTCACGCGCTCTATGCTGACAATATTACAATATGGACGAAACAAGCGGGTTCTGATGGTTGGATAGAGGAGACCCTCCAAGCGGCGGCACTGACCGTGCACGAGTACGCGAGGACCTGCGGACTCAGCTGCGCGCCACAGAAATCGGAGCTCCTCGTGTTCCAACCCGGCAAACCCCGCCAACAGCTCCCGCCTGACATCGCTATCCAAATCGAAGGCATCAAGATCACGCCGACGCAGAAATGCCGAATCCTCAGGCTTACCCTACAAGAGAACGGAAAGGCACACGCCGCCGTCGATAAAATTAAGAACAGTGCTGAGAAGATCCTTGCGAAGCTGCGAAGAGTCACCACCCAGAACAGAGGCCTGAAGGAGGACGACTCCCTCAGGCTAGTACAAGCGTTCATAATATCAAGAATTACATATTCGGCACCGTATCTCAATCTCAACAAGACCCAGAAGACTACACTCGACACCATCATCCGAAAGGCCACTAAGCAGGCCCTCGGCTTACCGATATACTCGTCAACCCAGCGCTTACAAGCCATGGGCGTACATAACACGGTTGACGAGCTCATCGAGGCCCACCTATCCAGCCAGCGTCTCCGCCTGAGCCAGACAATTCCCGGCCGCGCGGTGCTGGACAAGATAGGATGGCGCAAAGAACAGCCAACAATCAAGACCACCATACCAACAGAATGGACGAGGACCTTAAAGACCAAGCCCCTACCCCGGAACATGGCCCCGGGCAAGGACGACGGTAGGAGGCAGGCTCGAGCCAAAGCAGTGTCCCAGTAACTACAACAAGAAAATGGAGTGCTCTACGTAGACGCCTCTCTTGTGAAAGGAAGCAAACGCGCAGCGGTGGTGGTCACCGATGCAGAACGACTCATCAACAGCACGGCGGTAAAGACTAAGGAGCCCACGACAGCGGAGGAAGTGGCCATAGCCCTGGCGCTCGTTCAACCGGGCGTCGGGGTGGTGGTCTGACTCAAAGAGAGCCTACAGCGGTTTCAGAAAGGGGGTGATCTCCTCAGAGGCAGCAATCGCGCAGCGGTGGTGGTCACCGATGCAGAACGACTCATCAACAGCCACGGCGGTAAAGACTAAGGAGCCACGACAGCGGAGGGAAGTGGCAATAGCCCTGGCGCTCGTTTCAACCGGGCGGTCGGGGTGGTGGTCATTGACTCAAAGAGAGCCTACAGCGGGTTTCAGAAAGGGGGGTGATCTCCTCAGAGGCAGCCACAATACTATCGAAAAAGAGGGCACCCGGACGAGCCATAGAGCTCACATGGGTGGCCTGCCCATACAAAGGTAGCCGGCAAACGTCATCGCTGACTACCACCCCGAGCAATGACCCTCCGGGCAGGGCAGGACACGGACACCCCAACTCCGGCACTCACATATAAAGAAATTACGAACGAATACAAAGACGAGCGGCGTACTCTCCCCGAGCCACACCGCACCCTGACCAGGAAGCAACAGACAATACTCAGGCGCATCCAGGCGGGGTCACTAGCCCACCCCGTCCTGTTGCATATATTTTACCCTGAACACGAGGGGGACCGCTGCCCATTCTGTAAAACAAACAGCGGCACGCTCGCACACATACTGGTGGAGTGCACTGAACTCAAGGCCCCTATACCCCCCTACCCTCCCTCCACCCCCCCCTACCCCACTCCACGAGCGATGGGAGACCTTGCGGTCCAGCCCCGCCCTGCCGACCCAGCTCGCGCTGACAGCCAGGGGCCAGGAGCTGCTGGCCCAAAACGGTTCCCGCGACCTGGGAACCGCTCCGTCTGGCGTCTGAAAACGCCTCGAGCTCAAATAAAGTTACTACTACTACTACTCAATCAATGACATAGAATTATGCCGTGAGTTAGAAGTTAAAAAAGAAGAAGAATAGACTGATGACTGTTTGCGGGGAATATGAGGTCATCATCATCAGAACAAATGGAAAAGGGCGAATTAGCAAAATTGACGAAAATGTTGATGTCACAGGAAGTGACAGGTGGTGGAGCTGAGAAAGAACAAGGGGAGTCACAGAGAAGGCTAACCGCGTGGTGAGGCCGACGGAGCAGGAAGTGACGGCACAGCCAGGGCGAGTTCCTCGCGGAAACGAAGCGGTACTTAGGAGTACGGACCGCATCTGACTGTCGGCGGCTGATGTGGCACCAACAGACGCGATGCCACCGCACCAGCCGGGTGCACGTCCTGGTGCCAGCGAACCATAAGAACGCGGGTTCAAGGGTCGATAGTGCTCGAGCGGCTGTGTATAAGCGTGATCGACAGGTCACGGACATGATGTGCATCCCGACTGCATAGGAGCGGCGCAGTTAGTTGTGGCCGCAGAGTGTGCGCCACCAACGGCGTGGCACCTTCGACAAGTTTCCTACACCGGATTCACAAGATCCACACCGAGACCGATCAGAATGCTAAGACAAAAATTGTTATGCGATTTGTTCTCTAATAGATCTCATTGATACGACACATTTTAGATACTTAAAGGACAGACGAAATAGGTGTTTGAGGGAGACATTGTACCATTTCATGGGCATATGGCACATTGATAAGTATGTGTGCTCTTGTGCAAATTTACTGTTTTTGGTCCTAGTATGGTTACGGTCTATAATGGGGTTTTTCGTGTTGTATTTTTTTTTGTGTAATTCTTTTGGTTTTAAAAAATTCTTTTCAGTCGCGAACGAGCCTTGTCTTGATTCATTCGATGTACGGCGAGACACCAGACCCAACTTGGCGAGCCTGCAACCATAGGCACAAGCTGGCATCGTTTATCTTGCCCTCTCAATGGTTTTGTTTAGCTGGATATGAAGTTGGGAAAGTTGATTATATTTGCTGGCCCTTCAGGGCTCCGCAAAGGGGAAACCTTTAATCCGTACGAAAGGGAGAATGAGCGGCGATGGTAATAAGAGGAAAGCTGTGACACAGAAACAGATCCTAGAGCTTGAGATACGTCCAGCGAAGACAGGAATCGATGAGCACAAGAATGACGAAGAAGACTGCTCGATCTCTGCCGGAAAGAGACTGTCCTGGTCGTCTAAGATTTCTGCCAGCAACCTAATAGCGACATTTGAAGAAAAGAGGGACGTTTTAGACGCGTACTTGCAACGCTTGAAAAGAATCAGAATCACCATGCTGACAAGGATGTTACCGCAGTTAATGGACGATGGCATTAAGATTGGGCTTTGCTGGAGGAGCGCTCATTGTCTTCAGTAGGGTGCCCGTAGCTGAGTTGTTGAATTATCTTGACGTGAACAAGATATTGCTGGAGCGATTCAGGATGTCGGTAGTAGTTGCAGGAGAGGTTTCGCATTTTAGACCAATGGACTCCAAAACCAGCAAACAGAGGGTCAGGCCCGATGAATTACGTTTACCTGAGGGTTGGACAGGTCCTACACTGTCCCACGATGATAAGTGCTGCGATGGCGTGAGAGATCTTTTCTCAGGTTGTTGGATTTTTTTAACCCTAAGTTGGCTGCATTCCTAGGACAGAGAAATTGATTTAAAAGAAGTGGCGGACTTTCCCGGTCGATACAAAGGCTGAAAAAATTAGCCGGTGCAAAGGACGGAGGGTGGAATCCCATTGAATTGAACGTTAATTAGCAAGAAAAGTTCTAGAAGGAACCTCGGAAGTGCTTTCGCTGTAATTGGACTGCATATCGGTCTGCCAAGGGTAGGGAAAGAGGCTGCCGAGGCCTAGCACGGCCCATGCGCCTCATCTGTCAAACATATTCACGCATCTCCATGGAGCGAATCATGAGTGGGCCAAAGCACTGGGGATCGTTCTTACCGTAAACCACCCGTCAGAGTGCTTACTGCCGCTAAAACGATTTCCAATCCAATCCAATCCAATCCACGTCAACCCAATCAAATCAATTTCAATCCAATCCTATCTAATCCACTTCAATCCAATCCAATCCAATACTCCTCGCGCATGCGCCGTACGGCTTTCCATGAGCTCTCTGTAATCTTTTGTGAACCTTTTATTCTGTACTTGTCAACGTTTTGTGAACCTTTTGTTCCCAGATGTTGCGATTTACAATGTGCTGTGCGTCTCTCTCTCTCTCTCTCTCTCTCTCTCTCTCTCTCTCTCTCTCTCTCTCTCTCTCTCTCTCTCTCCCTCTCTCTCTATAACCTTTTATGAACCGTTTATTTTGTTCATCTTAACCTTTTGTGAACCTTCTGTTCACAGATGTTTCGATTTACATTGTGCTGTGCCGTGAGCACGGACGCCTAACGTCGGACGGACAAGCCTCGGCCTTAAGGGGATTTGCCCGTAAAAGAAACGTACGCCGTGCAGAGAACTGAACGTTGGGTTCAAAGGACGATATTGCAAAACCGAGGTTGCCGTCTTCACGAATAAAAAACACCAGAAAAGCCGAATGACCCATAAATCGATGCTGTTGTGACTTTTATCAACAAGGAAACGTGCGTGCTTCTGGCGTTCGTACTTTCATCGAAACGAGTAGTGGTGTGTGCGCGTCGAATGCGGGAGCGGAAGGGCAGCATTCAACAAATATCACCTGCCTGGCTTTTGCCTATTTAGGTGACAGCTCGATTTCCGAAGTAGAACAAGCACTTCAGTAGGGTTTGGTTTCACCGTCCACGGGGTAGGGCCATCCTGACGGGCTGTGGACTGTGGTTGACCCATTTTTTTTGTTCTACGACGACAACGAGGCAACGTGGCGAAATCAGGTGGTGCTAGGAAATGGTCGAGAAGAATAACGACGCCGTGAGCCCCGAGTTCTTCGAAATTCTGTGCAAAAGACCTAGGCGACGGTGTTTATTTTTTGTGAATGTCTGCTTCTACACGCGTCTTTCTCGTCTTCGGTTCAAGTGCAGAGCACTTTAGGCGCTCGCCTTGTCGGCGTAGCTCGCTCGCTGGACCCAAGTGGCGTAACAGGGCGTCCCGTGGTAACGCTATCATTCGCAGCGTACACCAGGGGCTTTGAAAGCCCAGCAATTTTTATAGTCATAAATGTTCGAATCTTGTGAACCACGTGTGCTTCTCCTATACCTCCCCGTTGACTAGAGTAAAGAAAACTCTAGGTATGTTTGAGGCAAAATATCCGTAATTAACGTGCAGCGCCCGCGTTCATTTAGTTAGGAACACTATGGGTTGGTTTGTACGATAGCACGCGAAAAAAAGTGGCTCTGCAACAAAAGAATGGCGCATTTGAAATGACGCAGTAAGGCTTCATGCGCACGAAGAAAATGGCGCGTTTCAAATGCCGCAAGAAGGCTCCAGCCGCGCGAAAAAAAAAATGCATGTTGAAAATGACTCAGAAAGGCTCCAGCCCCACAAGAAAAAAACTACCCGTTTAAAATGACGAAAAACAGCTCCAGCATACCAAATTGAAACAAGCAAAAAAAACAACCCCCGCTGGCGCAGTTTCAGGCGGTACTGCTTAGGTGGGAAATTTGAAATGCATAGGGTGATATTAGTGAGCGGATAACGGCGGTACAGCCGATTATAGCGAATCACTGCTCTGCACTTCAGACGCTTTTATACTGAGTAGAACGGTTATTGTTTATTTAACCAACCTCCATCCTGAACACAAGCAGAGTATTCGATATCTCCCTTTCGCAATAAACGGCTGTACTTACTCCCGGTTCTTCGGAGCCTCCCGCCGTCTTGTGGAGGTCCCAGGTGCTTGAAATACCGGGCCGCTCGACCCGACTAGGGGGACACCACATTGTAGATCACAACAATGCGGATAAGCGCAGTGGTGACAGAACCAACGCCTGCTAACAACGTCCCTGTTGTCCAAGTATAAATGGGTTTATCACTGAACTACAGTTCTCAGGGACAGTGTCGTCAAGACATTCCTTGTGGAGAGTTTGGCGCTAAATGAAGACCTCGCCGTGCGCGTGACTTGAGTTGTTTTAGTGGACAGCTCGGTAAAGCACGTTTCTGAAGCAAGGATTGAGGTGTCTACGCCGTACTACTTCCGAGTGCTGGTGGCAAATTGCCTGGATAAATCTGTTTTGAGCAAATTTTAAGACATCTCCCTGGGGTGGGAAGAGTTTACGATCCTGATACAGAATGGCGACCGTCGATCTGGGCTGGACAGGCGGCAAGACAAGAGAGGTAGCGAAACTTCCAGCAGAATAACGAAGACCAGAACACACAGTATATATATTTATCAACGTTGTATATAAGGGACCGTTCAGGTGATCAGACGATCCTACCACTTAACGTACCAGCACCAGAAGCACTGTACGTTGCACCAATTCAAGTGGCTAAGTTGTTGAAGGAAATTGTAAAGGGATGTCATAATAAACACGGTGTTATAAGGAGTGAGAAAAGACTTACGACAAGAAGGTGTTAAATGACAGACGGAAGTGCCCGACACTGCGTAACTATCCTGGAGGTTATTGGTGCTGGAAATACCATCGCAAAGATTCTTATAGACATCATCGGGCGGAAGGATCAAGTTGGCGACGGCCCAAGGTAACCGGCGTTGGTGATATTTCCATTTCGCAAGAAAGCAAGATACTGTCCGACATGAAACACGAACTCATAGAACATCGTGATTGGATGTAGTAGCCCTCTGCTGGCAATTGGAAGGCTCTGGTCGATATGGCTGAGGAACACGCCGTGGCGAATACGAAGAGACTGTTAAAGAGCACCTAGGCAATGCTAGACTGTAAGATCCTGGAGCAAATAGATGTTTCTGCCGATATGACCACGGAGGCTCTAACTCTGTACAATGGGTCCAGCGAAGTGGATGCAACTTTTGTGCGAAGGAAGCTCAATGGTGCCAAACCCGACTTTCCCCTAACCTAACAAGTTCTACGGGAAAACTGGCACGATCTGCGTAATGTGCAGTATGGGAAGTGACGCATATCCCCATATCTAACGCGAGCATGAAACAGGCGAGAGTAAGGTATTTGGCTGCCAAAGCGTGTGCAGCCAGTCGCGCAGATATCAGGCAGGTAGTAGTTGGGGAGACCGTATATGATTTGTTTGTATTGTTAGGATTTTGTTGGGGTATAGTAAACTGTAAAAAGCATGAAAGAGACAAACAGGGTTTCAACAACGAATCAAGAGTGTGAATGGGAACTCAAAATAAGAGCGAAAAATTGTCAGCGGTATAATGTAAATTGTGTTAAACATTTGAATAATGATTATTTTCGTGTACTCAAAAGCAAATATCGTGAATAATTGGTGCACTTTGGAGGGTATGACCGCAGGGGCAGTATGGAGTGTCAACATCATATATGAACGTAGTGTGAAATATTTTGAAATGTGGAGGTATGGAACAGCGGAGTGACTATGCAGTCAGCGGAGTATATGGTGATAAATATTGGGTTAAATATCCATGACTAATCAACGGCCCAGTAGGTTCAGTGAGGGACGAAGACCTCTCCCACTGACCTCCAACCGCTATTGTCCCGCGACTAGAGTCCTCGCTTTGTCTACGAAAATACGTATTTCGCACGTTACTCTAGTAATTGGCCTTCCCTTCTACTGGCCCGTCTCTCGGTATGTACTCTGTCGCCCTGGTGGCCCACTGGTTTTCCCTTCGCCTAACTACGTGCACATCCCAAGTCTATTTCCTTTTCTTTATTTGAATTATGACATCTTTTACTCTAGTTCTATGATCCAGAAAGCTTGTTTCCCCTCCCTTAAATTTACTCCGAACATTCTTGTTTTCATGGCCCGCTGAAAAGACCCAAGTTTGTTTTCAAGTTGTTTTTGTAATGGGCCAAGTTTCCGCTCCCTAAGTCGTCACCGGAAGGACACATTGGTTGTATATTCTCCTTTTCAGTGACAGAGGTAGCTGACATTTAATTATTTTCGGAGTGTTTGCCGGGTTCACCTGAATGGGTACCAATATTGAGACGGATTTCTTTCTCGTGGTTGAATCAGCACAGACGACCGGAGGAACCTATTTAAAATTTTCTACTTGTTCGGGAGTTTCCTCACGTATGAAGAACAGGAAGCTTTCGACATGTTTATCATTAGTTTGCATTCATATGTATGCACATATGGAGTCACGGCTTTGCTTTCTGAACTTAGTTCATCAAGCATTCTTTGCTGGTGTTCTGAACACTATGTTGTCTGGAAACCTCAAATGGCTCCCGTATATCCCATTTATACATAATTTTGTTTGTTCGAAAGTAAGATACCTGAATACCCCCTCCAGAAAGTTGTGAACAGTTTTGGCCAGATGGTATAACACTGCCATGCGTCATTACGGATCGCGAATTTGTGGCTTGAGTTGTGAAGAAGTATTCTGTCCGTGCACACCCTATGTACGTCGCCTAGAAGCCTTATGTAAAATGATCAAAGGTTTGATCAAAGGTTCAAATCGCAGATTCCTCACCTCCTCAATCAGTACCCTCATATTTTGGTTGTCTTTTCGACATCGTAGCCCAAACAAAGAATCTAAAGTTATCAAAGAACAATTGTTGAGGCAAATAAAAATTGCCGGGGACAGCAGTTGTTAGGGCTCTAATTTTGTCACTTTCCAGTGCCTGAAGGATGTGTGCATTGAGATTTCTTTGTTTCATGTTTTGTTAGTTCCGATATCAGATGTGCGTTCATATTTTTGTTCTGGTATGATTATGCCAGTGGGCACCTTTTATTCTGGCGATTGTATCTAACTCGCTTTTTGTATTTTGTGTTTTGTTTGTTAAGTTTGTTATCTTCTTTCTCTAATTGTTGTTCCTTGTGATCCTGCTGCTCCTCTGATTGTCACGGGTAGCAGGGCCCCGTAAGGCAGTTTTGGTTTGCCTTTTGCCATGCCATCCAAGGCAGTTTTGAATTGTCTAAAATAAATGGATACTACAACAACAACAACAAGTGTTCTCTATCCCCTGGGCATTTATTCATTCCGGGACTGCACGGGGCACACTGAAAAGAATGCATGCTCGTAGTCTATAAGGGCCACGTAAAGGGGTTTATTATAATTCTTGCTTATTTTTTCTATCACATTGATTGTCGATTGGATGGGATCTGTTGTTTGCGTATTCTACATTAACCCAGCTCGAGCTGAGACCATGCCACCCAGTGCTTCGTCGTCGGCGTGGGTAACGCAGCTATGTGACAGTGTACACTTCTGCTTCCTTTAACAATATCCTGAAGATCTTCTCACATTGCTCCTACGGAGCAGACAAATATATAATAATACGGGTTTTTATCAGCCTTATAGATAGAGGGTTTACTTTTCGTGGAAGGGACAAGCCTTATAGGCTCAAGGTTCGACTAAGGGAGTGTCACTTGATAGGCCCGCCAGTAAAACCGCTTTAAAAAATGTTGGACCTAGTCCATCATTCAGGGACTCGTCTTGCACCTGGGAATTCCCGGAGGAGCCCTATTGAAAGTATATGTGTAGAATGCGATAAGTGGAGCCTTGAGGCCCAACGGTCTCACACGTAAATGCTGAATATTATGAAAGCCACATACATAAATATCCTCGTGTAGTTCTATCATAAACGACATATCTGCTGCTTACTGCGCAGCACAGCTTTGTACGATACCCGCTCCTTTCTCTCCTACTGTGAGCCCCTGAGGAGGAACCAGGGATTTCGTCCAGTGGAGGCGATTAAATCTTCGTTTACTTCTTTATTCCCATATTGGGACTTGTCAACGAATTCTTGTGATATTTTCTTAGAAATCTAGCGACAAGCGAAAGGCGACAGAGAATAACACAGCACTTTTTAGAGTTCAAAGGACCAATAACCCATTCACTACCTTTTACTCTGATGGATTCAAAAAACCTACTCCGCTTTTGGCCCTGAGCTGCTAATGGTTCCAATTGTTCTACCACAAAGGATTGTTAAACAAATAGCAGAAGCGCAAGCATTTTAATGCAGTACCACATATAATACAGGCTAAAACACAATACTCCATAACCTTCAAGACTCTCTACGTGTAGGTACAGCTTAAAACTCTTCTAAACCCACATCAAAGATTGTGCTCAACGAAGTGTTTAAAGATTTTATGTCTGCTGATAACTCGAAACTAAAAATTGCCTGTGGATTGACTCAGTTATGCCTGGGTGTGCGCAGCGAGAGGTACATATTGTGTAGCTTGGTTCTCAACGGTTACGGCGCTTCTCGACGCTTGCGGCTAGTTCTTCCTCCGTCTGTTCGGCTCGCGGCTTTCTCTTCGTTTCGTTCCGACGACGAGGCCTGACGACCAATCTCGCCGAGCCGCCCCTTCTGGTACAGTTTTTATATTTTATTTTCCTATTCTTTAGATTTTTATTTTGTAATTTTTTCTATTTTTATTTTTACTTTTTTATAATTGTTTTGGTCTTTTTATTTTTGTCTATTTTGTTATTATTATTATTATTATTAGTGAGTTATAACCTCCATTGACTGGTCTATGGTAACTGAAAAACCAATGTTGATGACCAAGTAGATCAGCTTACGGAACTTATCTTAAGCAGTATGCGCAAATGAGTATTACTGCACAATATACTCGTAAACTCCATTAAATATCCCCCCTGGTTCTCGTCTGAACAGTTTATAACGCGTGCTCTAATGCATAAAGGTCGCACACACAGAAAGCTTAAAAGCACTCCATATATCGAATTCTGAAGATTTATGACTGCTTTCGCGGGAACTCTCTGTAAACGCCTATATAAACGGGAGGTTTCATATATTGCACACTTAGAAAAAAGTGCCTCTGACAGGCCGGCTGAGTTCTGGAAGTATGTACGCAAACGGTCTAACGAAAGTGAAGAGCCTTTAATACTACTGAACTCCAATGGAACAGAACTACAAGCCGTCGCTGACTGTTTTGCCTCGCAGTTCTCTTCCGTTTATAAAGCCTCTGACTCTAGCACTACTATCGAACAACATTTAGAAATCAACGCACCCAATACTCTGTCGCTAGATGAAAATCTCATCAGCGAATGCATTAAGCGCTTGAAACCATCCTTATCATGTGGTCCAGATGGTATCCCCCTAAGCCACACTAAAAGCTTATAGCAGTATATTGGTCTCAGTACTGACTTGCATATTTAATAACTGTATGATTCCTTTCACATTTTCTAGCATGTGGAAAATTGCTCGTGTTTTTCCAGTATTTAAATCTGGCTCTAAACTGATGTCTCGAATTACCGACCGATTTCTCTTCTCTGTGCTCGTCAACGGTTTTTGAGCTGGCCCTTCACCACATACTGTCTTAATTTTCGGATTCCGCGGAAGCAAACAAGAAAGAGCAGGCCGTTTCTTGTAACTACCCGCCTCTATCAGCACTCAACCTCAACAGGATACAAAGTCTTTATATTTTTATTTCTTGACCTCGATGTTTTGATGGGTCACAGTTATCGTTTTCCTCCAAGGTTTCTACCGTTATAAGATAACATCAACATGTGCAATTTGTTCTATCCTTCTCTTTTAGTTTATCTGGCGCATTTTTGTATGTATGTTATGTAGTATGTATGTATTATGTATGTATGTATGTATTGTATGTATGTATGTATGTATTCAAGCATGTATGCATGTATGTATGTATATTATCTAACTTTTCGTCATTATCATTAGCTATTTCTCATACTGTGTGAATCTACTTTTGTCCTGTCGTCCTACTATTTCTGTACGCATTGTGTCTCTTATAGTTTTCTTCTGAACAGTCATCTTGTTCTATTATGTTATTCTTAGTGTTTTTGTTTCTTTTTTTGTGCGCCAGCATCAAGACCTCTGGGTTGTTCCTGGGCACGTTAAATAAATGATTGATTGATTAACTGATTATTATTAGTAGTAGTAGTAATAGTAGTAGTAGTGCCGCATTAGTCCCGCAGCATGGCGCCCAGCCGGGACGCATGCTTGCTCTGCTCCTGCCCTTTTTTCGAAAAACAACAGTTCTATCGCTGCGAAAGCTGTGTATAACGTGTGCATGCAAAGTGTGTGACCTGGCCGGACGACCAACTGGAACTTTTGAGGGCTGGATCGCGCCCATTTTGCTGCAATTTGTGCGATTCGACCAAGACGGGCGCTAAGCCTAGCGACGAGATGGAGGCATCCCCGACAGAAACGTGTTCTCCGCAGCCCAGCGCTCCCCCGACCAGTTCCTCTCTCCACTCCGGGTAACCTTTGTGGTGAGATTGCCGGTCTCCGCCGTCTTCTCCTCGACGCGCTGGAGGGAGTTTTTTTTTTTTTGAGCGACAAAGTGTCGCAAATGCGAGAAGAAAATGAGCGTCTCCGAAATGACCATTCCGGCGCAGCCGAACAGCAGGCTCGAATCGTCGCCTCCCTCCGCTCCGAGGTTCGTTTTTTACGTGAGGAGCTGGCCCGCCGTGTGACCCCCGCGCCAGCGAAGTCCCCGACGGTTGTTCCATTTGAAGCTTCCGTGATCCCCTGAACCTCCGACAACCCCTTGCCCTCCGACACGCCTCGAGACACCGAAACCAGTCCTGTTTGCCCTACGCCGCCAGCTCGTCAATCCCCTTCGGAGCAACGCGTTGACGATCCTGCCCGACCCCCCTTGACAACTATTGCCACAAAAAGTGAAAAGAATACAAAGAAGGGAAACAGGCCTGCATTCCTTGGAGCCATGGAGTCGTGTGCATTGTCGGTGGTTGAGCGGCCGCAGCGTCAAAGGGCACTATTTGTTTCAAAGTTGAGCCCTGACACTGCCACTGCTGACCTCAAGAAGCACATCGAATCTCAAAATATTTGTCCCCTTTCCTGCCGGCGGCTGAAAACAAAATATTTGTCGTACTCCTCATTCTACGTCACGATTGACGAAGAAAACATGAAGCGTCTGAACGACCCCTCAATTTGGCCGCGTGGCTGCATTTTCAAGCCATTCCGTGGGATTCTACATGATGTTATGCTCCATCCTTCAGAGTCTGTAATTGACAGTGAAGATGTGTAATTTGGACATCTTTTACAAAAACGCTGGTGGTCTACGAACTAAGCCAACTGAATTTTTCGCTAATGTTATTTCGTCTTCGTTTCCTGTCATTGTGATTACCGAAACTTGGCTGTGCAATGAGATTCCCTCATCAGACTATTTTCCCATCAAGTTACAACAACCCTTCCGCAGTGATCGTGACTTCAGTGCAACCAAACCAAAAAGGTGGTGCGTACTTATGTCTGTAGATAATTCTCTGAGATCTGTTCGCCGAAGTGACATTGAAACTGTTCCTGAATCAATATGGGTCGAAATTAGCCTTGATCGCTGCGAAAAATTGTTGATTGGGTCCTTCTATGTGCCGCCTAGCATTACCCCAATCTCTTTTAATGACATCTCTTCCATTGAAAATGTCATAGCTTCACATAGGAAGCACAGGATTGTTGTTATTGGGGATTTTAATACCCCTGGTATCGACTGGAGAACACTTAATATTCTCATTACCATCAATACATAGAGAATAAGTGCGGCCTACTATTAACTTTTCTTGCTTTTAATTCCCTTCAACAACATAATTCTATTGCCAATCCTTGCGGTAACATATTAGATCTGTGTATTTCGAAACAATCAGCCTATTGAAGTGTCACTCTCTGACGTTTTTCTTGTTCGTCCCGATAAATTTTCACCCACCACTTAAACTAACACTCTCTCTGTCAGGGGAAAAACAGAGCTTTCAAAATAACATCAACAAATCGCCCAGATTTGCTTTCAAAAAAGGTGACTGCGTTGGCTTACACCGTGACTTATCCTCCATTGACTGCTCTATGGTAACTGAAAAAAACCACAAGTAGATCAGCATACGGAACTTATCTTAAGCAGTATGCGCGCATATATTCCACAATATACTCCTAAACTCCATAAATACCCCCCCTGGTTCTCGTCTGAACTTATAAGTGCTCTAAAGCATAAAGATCGCGCACACAGAAAGCTTAAAAGCACTCCATCTCTCGAGCGCAAGGAAGATTTCCGATGCTTTCGAACTCTCTGTAAACGCCTGTATAAACGGGATCACAGTTCATATATTGCACACTTAGAAAAAAGCGCCTCTGACAGGCCGGCTGAGTTCTGGAAGTATGTACGCAAACGGTCTAACAAAAGTGAAGAGCCTTTAATACTCCTGGACTCCAATGGAACAGAACTACAAGCCGTCGCTGACTGTTTTGCCACGCAGTTCTCTTCCGTTTATAAAGCCTCTGACTCTAGCACTACTATCGAACAACATTTGGAAATCAACGCACCCAATGCTCTGTCGCTAGATGAAGCTCTCATCAGCGAATGCATTAAGCGCTTGAAACCATCCTTATCATGTGGTCCAGATGGTATCCCCTCAGCGATACTAAAAGATTGTAGCAGTATATTGGTCCCAGTACTGACTAGCATATTTAATAACTGTCTGATTACTTCCACATTTCCTAGCATGTGGAAAATTGATCGTGTTTTCCAGTATTTAAGTCTGGCTCTAAAACTGATGTCTCGAATTATCGACCGATTTCTCTTCTCTCTGCCATGTCAAAGATTTTTGAGCTGGCCCTTCACCACATACTGTCTTTTAATGTGAAAAACTCATTGAATAATAATCAACATGGATTTGTCCCTGGCCGCTCAACCGTCACTAATCTTGCCAGTTTCATGACGCAAATATCTACACCTGTATTCCAGAGAGGACAGGCCGACACCAATTACTGTGACTTCAGCAAAGCGTTCGATGTAGTCCGTCATTCAATGCTTATGGTTAAACTTGCTCATTTTGATGTTGACGCCGCTGTTGTGAATCTATTGCATAGCTACCATCGTGACAGATCATGTTATGTTGCCGTCAATGGCCAAACGTCGTCCTTTTACGAAGTGACCAGTGGTGTACCTCAGGGTTCGGTATTAGGCCGACTCCTCTTTTTAATGTATGTTAACGACGTGTCTTCTGCCAGTCGCAATTCTTCTTTCCCTTTGTACGCAGGTGATATAAAGATATTTAGGGAAATTCATTCATTTAACGACTGTCGCTTGTTGCAGTCTCATTTGTGTTCTTTTTCAGAATTGTGTAAAAACAATAACCTTTCTCTCAATATTTCAAAGACAAAAGTCATGAGTTTCACTCGCAAATCATTTAGCGTATCTTTTTTATACTCTGTGAATTCTGTGTCTTTATGTAGGGTTTGTGAGATCAATGATCTCGGCGTTCTCTTTGATAGCACCTTGCATTTTTCAGCTCATACTAAGCGTGTTGCTATGCGGGGTCTTCGTTCTCTCGGCTGTGTTTGTAGAATATCGAGAAAATTCATTTCTCCTATGCCACTCCGCAAATTGTACACCGCAATATGTCTTCCTCAACTTGAGTATGCACCTGTGATCTGGAATGGCATCTCGAATTCCTTAAGTAACGTAGTTGAGCGTGTCCAGAAAAACTTTCTAAGCGTTTACAACCATCGCTTCGCTAAAAATGACTCTGGCTCGTGTTCTAACACCGTTGAGCTATTGTCACTGCATTCACTTCGCTGCCGGCGAAATCGCGCCGATCTCTTCTTTCTTTTTAAG
Source organism: Haemaphysalis longicornis (assembly GCA_013339765.2). Taxonomy (NCBI): domain Eukaryota; kingdom Metazoa; phylum Arthropoda; class Arachnida; order Ixodida; family Ixodidae; genus Haemaphysalis; species Haemaphysalis longicornis. The sequence continues at coordinate 83,035,501 of CM023453.1, forward strand.
CTCGTTCACGGCACTATATCCTGTCCTATACTGCTCAATAGTATTAATTTTCGGATTCCGCGGAAGCAAACAAGAGAGAGCAGGCCGTCTCTTGTAACTACCCACCTCTCTCAGCACTCAACCCTCAACAGGATACAAAGTCTTTATAATTTTTATTTTCTTGACCTCGATGTTTTTGATTGGTCACAGTTATCGTTTTCCTCCAAGGTTTCTACCGTTATAAGATAACATCACATGTGCAATTTGTTCTATCCTTCTCTTTTAGTTTATCTGGCGCATTGTTGTATGTATGTATGTATGTATGTATGTATGTATGTATGTATGTATGTATGTATATTATCTGACTTTTCGTCATTATCATTAGCTATTTCTCATACTGTGTTAATCTACTTTTGTCCTGTCGTCCTATTATTTCTGTGCGCATTGTGTCTCTGATAGTTTTCTTCTGAACAGTCATCTTGTTCTATTGTGTTCTTCTTAGTTTTTCTGTGTTTTTTTTTGTGCGCCAGCATTAAGACCTCTCGGTTGTTCCTGGGCACGTTAAATAAATGATTGATTGATTGATCGATTGATTATTATTATTATTATTATTAGTATTATTATTATTACTATTATTATTGATGGCGCCCAGTAAGGACAAGTGCCTCCTCTGCTGCCTCGCTTTCTTCGGCAGGCAGGAGTTTTTTCGATGTTCTGCGTGTAAACGCCGTGCGCACGGAAAGTGCATTGTTCTTCCGGACGAGGAACTGCAGCGTTTGATCTCCGGTGAGCAGCCGTTCGTCTGCAATCTGTGTGTGGCTGCGGCGTCACCCGCTAGGCCTAGCGACCCCGGTGACCAAGCCAGCGAAGACGGTGAGCCAGCGAACATCCCGGCCAAACGAGTGGCGTCCCCTGTCGGAGCAAGCTTCAACCCTTCGGCGGACCTACGCGCAGAGGTAGCTGCGTTGAAGAATCTCCTGTCCGAAGCCTGCGCCAGCCTCTCTTTTCTCGGGGATGTTGTCACCGAGCTGCGCGAGGAAAACCGGCTTCTTCGACGGGATAATGTGGCTGGGCTTGCCCAGCAGGCTGCAATCGTCGCTTCCCTGCGCGAGGAGGTTCGCTGCCTGCGAGGGGAGCTCGCGCGTCCCCCGCCTTCTCCGCCTGCTTCCCCGAAGCCTGCTAATCCTTTCATGCCGCCGGTGACGTCACCGCAGTCATGGTATCCCTACGAGGTCGTCGTTCGCCGAAGCCGCCGCCGGTGCAGCTGGTGAATGTGCCCCCTTCCTGTCCTCTACCACCGCTTCGCCGTTCGTTGACCGCCCCAGCAGTCAACCTGCTACGGCCTTGAGCACTTTGGTTTCCCCTTCGGTCCACCCTCTGCCCCCGCCTCCTAGGTCCGACACTGCGTTTAATGGCCCGCCGACGAACTTGCAGAAGAAAAGGAGCCCTCCCCGCGTGGGTGCGTCGGAAGCTTCTCAGTTGGTTGTGGTACACCGACCACCCAGCTCCAGGGCCATCTTTGTTTCAAAACTGTCGGCTAACACCACATCTGCTCAACTGTTGGCCCACTTGTCAACTGTGCAAGTTACGCCATTGTCGTGCAAACGCCTTAGGACTAAGTACGACTCCTATTCTTCTTTTTGCGTAACTGTTAACGAGGAGTGTTTTAGGCGCCTGAGCGACCCGTCTATGTGGCCAAAAGGCTGCCTTTTCAAGCCGTTTCAAGGCAAGGTCCACCCTGGTATGCTGCACAGCTCTGAAATAACTGAAAATGATCAGTAAGTACGAGAGTTTCGACATATACTATCAAAACACTCGAGGTCTACGAACTAAGTCCTCTGAATTTATTAGAAATATTGTATGCTCTAAATTTTCTGCTGTTGTCATTACTGAAACCTGGCTTTCCGATGATATCTCGTCTTCCGACTATTTCCCTTCTAACTATCAAATCTTTAGAAGCGACAGAAAATTAACTGGACCTAAACAAAAAGGTGGCGGGGTTCTCGTTGCCGTTGATCATTCAGTGCAGTGCATGCGGCGTGCTGACCTCGAGACCCTAGACGAATCAGTCTGGCTTGAGGTAGGCCTCACGAAGGGCGAGAAGCTACTCATCGGTGCATTCTATATATCCCCGGATGTATTACCTTCTGAATTTAATCGAACACTCACATCCATAGAAAATGTCTCAAATGCACACTCCAACCATAAGCTCATCATACTTGGAGACTTCAACACCCCAGGTATTCGCTGGAACAGTCTTTCCTTTGAGCACAAAAACCATTATGCAGCGCAGAAATGCAGCATGCTATTAGATTTTCAGTCGTTCACCTCCATGCAGCAGTTTTGCCGCATAGAAAACTCTTGTGGTAATGTTCTAGATGTGTGCTTCTCAAACTTAAAAAACGTACAAGTGTGTGCCTCCGAAATATCCCTTGTGCACCCCGACAAGTTTCACCCCCCTCTTATTGTCTCTGTCTCGGTCGCGACCCAGCATCGCTCTGGCGGTGTTGACAATTGTTCAGTCCCGCGATATGCTTTCAAGCGTGGAGATTATGCTGGGCTGTATCACTTTTATTCATCTGCTGAATGGTCTAGTGTTTTGGATGTCAATGATGTTGACGAACAGGTTCGACGTTTTACCGAAATAGTCAGAAGTGGCATGGAAAAGTATATCCCTTGTTATAAGCCTGTTCCTTCCAAATTTCCCCACTGGTTTTCTAAAGAACTTCGAAGTTCGCTTAAACTTAAGGATAGCGCCCACAAAAAGGCCAAGCGTTCTGGGCTTGACAAGTGGAAAGCGGAGTTTAGTCGGTATCGCTCACTTTGTAAAATCCTCTACCGGCGTGACCACCAGCTCTATATAGAATCGTTAGAGGCTGCTGCGTCTCAGAAACCGGCTGAATTCTGGAGGTATGTACGCGGCCGTTCTAAGGCGTCTAAAGAACACGTTAGCCTGCTTAATTCCGATGGTGAAGAGGTTGAGGATGTTGCCACCAGTTTTGCTCAGTACTTTCATTCTGTCTTTCAACTGCCAGATGGCAACGACGAACGCCTATCGTTTAATAACTCTAATTTTAACACACTTAGGTTCGATGAAAAAATTGTCAATGATAGCCTTCAACGGATGAAACCATCATTTTCCTGTGGTGCAGATGGAATTCCAGCAGCCCTCATGAAGGCTTACGGGAACATTTTTGTGCCTGTCTTAACTTCCATTTATAATAACTGCTTACTTTTAGGTAAATTTCCTCGTGCATGGAAGATCGCTCGAATTTTTCCAATATTTAAGTCTGGTGATAAGTCAGCCGTTTCTAACTATCGCCCGATCTCACTCCTTTGTGTCGCCTCAAAACTCTTTGAGTCAGCTCTGCACAAAGTTCTTGCTGCCTGCGTCAAGAACGTTGTGATACCAAATCAGCACGGCTTTTTCTCGGGTCGATCGACGGTCACAAATCTTGCAAGCTTTATGACACAGGCTTCGGCTGCAGTTTGTGAAAACGGCCAGTTGGACGTTATTTATTTTGACCTCAGTAAGGCGTTTGATGTGGTGAACCATCAGTTATTAATTAACAAGCTTGCTAAGTCCGGTGTAGACGCAAGCCTTGTTGCCTTGTTGTCCAACTATCTCCTTGACCGGTCCTTTTATGTAGATGTTAACTACAAAAAGTCTAGTGTTTACCCTGCAACAAGTGGTGTACCCCAGGGTTCCGTGCTGGGTCCATTATTGTTTTCTGTCTTTATCAATGATGTTTCAACAGTGTTAACAAACTCTTCTTTTCTTCTCTATGCTGATGATGTCAAACTATTTAGGCACATTAGCGGTGTTCAGGACTGCTGTGCCTTGCAGAGGGATGTGTCGGAATTATCGGTCTGGTGCAGGAAAAACTGCCTAATTTTAAACCCCACTAAAACAAAGGTTGTCACCTACAGCCGGAAAACCCACCGTCTGCTGTTTTCCTACAGTATTGAGGGAGCTCCTCTGCAAAGGGTTGAGGTGATTAGGGACCTAGGGGTGCTTTTCGACAGTACCCTCTCTTTTTCTCCTCATATTAGGCTCATCACCCGGCGAGCACTCCGAAGCCTTGGAAATGTGTGTCGGATTACAAAGGAATTCTCTTCTCCAGATCCATTTCTAATGCTATACAATGCAATATGTATACCACAGTTAGAATATGCTTCTGTTGCCTGGAACGGCATCTCCAAATCTAGTAGTGAATTAATAGAACGTGTGCAGAAGAAGTTTTTATCCATATTTAAGCACCGTCATCACAATCACAGTTTTCATCCTGATTCTGACTTATCCATAGTCCCTTCCATCCCTTCCTTGAACTGCAGACGTATGCGTGCAGACCTTACATTTCTTCACAAAATTGTTCATGGTGACCTTTCTTGCGCAGACCTGCTTAACTGTTTAGAGTTTAGTGTACCACAAAGGCCCACCAGGTCGCATCGCCCGTTCTTGACCGCTGCGCGCAACTCCAATCATTCTCCTGTGCGCAGAATACAGAATTGTTACAACCGCTTCTTTGAACGCCTTGACATCTTTCAGAAATCCTTTACAGTTTACCGTACAACGCTGTTGAATACAGTATGTTAAACACCTATGATATGTCTGTCGTTCTTTTTTTTCTGGAATTTGATTTCTCTGCGGTTGTGTCTATCCAACTGATAGTTGCCTATTTTTGAAACTGTTTACTGTCATTTGTTCGTTTTTTCATGTCTCTACACTCTTGCCGTTGTTTTTGTTGTATTACTGTCAAACTTTGTTGCTCTGCCTGTCGTGTGGCCTTTACGACGGGCAGAGCAACATAGGCAGTCTTCTTTTTTTATTTTTTACCTGTACCCAGGCTCCGACTGTGCTATATTTCTGTCATTTTCAGCTACTTCAATTTGTGTGTGTCTTGTCGCTTGTTTGTTTCTTGCTATATGTTTCTTGTATTTTGTTTTCATGTAACTACCCGTGCGCCAGCACTCAGGCCTCTGGCTGTTCCTGGGCACGTAAATAAACATGATTGATTGATTGATTGATTGATTGATTGATTGATTGATTAATTATTATTAATATTATTATTATTATTGCGGGCGGAGGTTCGCAGCTTGCGCGGGGAGCTGTCGCGACGGGCCGGTTCCTTTCTTCCCGTGCGTTCCCCCCCATCGACGCCCATGCTCAATGGGACGGCGGCGGCAGCTTCTCTACGGCGTGAGCCTTCTTCAACGTTTGCCGGTGCTGTGGCGAATACGAACGGGATAGTGGCGGACACTGCGCCCGACCAGCCGATGCGAGCGTCGACAACTTCTTCGCCTTCTCCCCTACTAGGTCCTCCATCCAGTGCGACTCCTCACACCAACTCGGTGAAGTCCAACAAAAAGAACGGGAGTGCGGTGTGTGTAGGCGCAGCAGACACAACTCTAATCTCCGTTGTGCAGAGACCGAAGCACCCGAGGCGCGTCTTCGTTTCGAAGCTATCTGCCAGCACCACCTCTGCGCAACTGACCGCGCACTTATCGTCCGTGGACGTCACACCTTTATCGTGCTAGCGGCTGAAGACAAAGTACGACTCCTATTCTTCCTTCTGCGTGACTGTAAACGAAGACTCGTCTCAGCGTCTGGCAGATCCCTCCTTGTGGCCTAAGGATTGTCTTTTTAAACCTTTCCGAGGAAAGCTGCTTCCGGAGATGGTACTTACTACCGATGTCAGGTAAGATGACAACAGAAATAAGTAGAATAGACGTCTATTATCAGAATTCTCGCGGTCTTCGCACTAAAACGTCTGAATGTTTCTCGAATTTAGTTTCTTCAAGTATTCAGGTTATTGTCATTTCGGAAACGTGGCTCTGCGGTCATATTAGCTCTTCGGATTATTTTCCACCAAACGACCAAGTCTTTTGTAAAGATAGGGATTTTGGTGAGGTTAAGCAAAAGGGAGGGGGGTGTTAGTTGCGGTTGACAGTGCTTTTCAATGTGTGCGGCGTCATGAACTGGAGGGCGACCACGAGTCTGTCTGGCTAGATATACGACTAAATGGAGATGAGATGCTTTTACTGGGGGCATTCTATATTCCTCCGGATATTGCTCCTTCATCGTTCAATCAGGTTCTTACATCTATAGAACAAGTGTTCGCATCTCACCAAAACCATCAGCATGTTATTCTGGGTGATTTCAATACACCTGGTGTGCAATGGGATAGCCTTACTCTTCAACACTACAACTATTACGTGCAACAGAAATCCAGCATGCTATTAGACTTCGTAGCCTTCACATCCATGATGAAACTTAATAATATCAAAAATAGCTCCGACAACATCTTAGACCTCTGCTTTTCAAACATTCAGAATGCACGAGTATCGAGGTCTGGTATTTCTCTTGTTAAACCCGACGAATTTCATCCTACGTTTTGAGTTTCTACTCCAATCTCTTTGCAACGCCGTACTGTTCGTCGAAGGAATTATCTTGCTACTGTTATGCTCGTGGGGACTACATCGGCTTGTATGACTTCTTTTGTACATTTGATTGGTCTGCAATTCAAGATCTTCCTGATTGTGATGCGCTGGTCGAGCGGTTCACTGAGGTTGTCAAAGCGGTATGGAAACGTTTATCCCCAAGTTCAAGCCCAGCCGCTCAAAGTACCCCTATTGGTTCTCCACAGCACTTCGTACCACGCTTAAATTAAAGGACTGCGCCCACAGAAAGTCAAAGAGCACTGGACTTGATAAATGGAAGGAGGAATATCGCTCTGACCGAAAAATATGTAAAAGTCTAAATGAGCGTGACAACCGCTCCTATCTAGATTCCGTGGAGAGCAGCATGAATTCCCAGAATGCAAAATGTTGGAAGTATATCCGGAGTCGTCAAAACAACTCATGTGATCGCATCAGCCTGGTTAATTCCTCTGGGGAACAGGTGCATGACGTCGCCAACTATTTTGCGCAGCAATTTGGCGCTACATATGCCCAGTGCAATGAGACGGTAATGAACCTTTTGTTAAACCATGTACAAAGCGTAAGCCTTATACTATTAGACAAAAAGCTGGTTTTTGAGAGCCTAAAGCGATGAAACCATCTATGTCCGGTGGCCCTGACGGAATCCTTCCAGCCATTGTTAAAACCTAAGGCAGTATTTTTGTACCTGTTGTAACTTATATATTCAATAATTGTCTAAAAACAAACGTCTTCCCTCGCACGTGGAAAATCTCTCGGGTCCATCCAATTTTAAAGACAGGCCCGACGTCTGACGCAACAAATTATAGGGCTGTTTCTCTCCCTTCTGCCTGCTCCAAGCTGTTTGAGACAGCGCTTCACAAAGTCTTATCAAGTTCTGTACACAACTTCCTTGTACCTAACCAGCATGGTTTTATATCGAGAAAGTCGACAACAACAAACCTCGCCTGCTTTATGGAGCAGGCCTCCGCCGCAGTTTCAGAGAGGGGCCAGTTGGACGTTGCATACTGCGACCTGAGAAAGGCATTCGATGTTGTCTGCCACTCGTTGTTACTTACTAAGCTTTTAATGTCTGGTACTGAGGCACCACTCGTGGCATTATTGTGGAGTTATCTGCACAATCGGTTTTGTTATGTGAGTGTTCACGGCAAGAAGTCCGCTATGTACAGCACAACAAGTGGTGTGCCCCAAGGCTCTGTGTTGGGTCCTCTGTTGTGTTTCTATTTTTATAAACGATGTGTCAGCTGCAATCAAGATGTCTTTGTTCCAAATCTATGCTGACGACATCAAAATATTCAAACGTATTGAGTCTGCTGAGGACTGTTTCCCTAAACAAAAATGTGTCCTCGTTCTCTAAACGATGTTCAGAGAATAGATTAAATCCTAATCCAAAGAAAACAAAGGTCATCTCTTATAGCCGAAAAACAAACATCCTTTACTTTCCTTACACCATTGACGGCGGCCCCCTGTATAGAGTTGATGGTATCAGAGACCTTGGAGTGCTCTTTGACAGTGCCTTAACTTTCTCGCCCCATGTCGATCAACTTACTCGGCGGGCTCTTTGCTCTCTTGGTGCTGTATGCAGATTTTCATGGGACTTTCGGTCTCCTAATTCATTCCAAAAACCATTCAAAACACTTTGTATTCCTCAACTAGAATATGCCTCTGTCGTGTGGAATGAAACCTGTCCTTCTACCAGCAAACGTATAGAGCGTGTTCAGACCAAATTTCTATCAATATACAGGCATTGTTTTTCCTCTGGGCCTCATGAGACTGCCATAGCAGTATCCGGATTCCCATTACCTGTCTCTCTGAGTTGTCGGCGAACCCGCCTAGATCTTCTTTTTCTATATAAACTGCTTCATGATATTATCACTGTCATTTGTCAGGACACCCCCTGAGAGGGAGACGCATAAAAACCCCCGAAAAAACGAGGAAAAAGAACAAAGAAACGGCCATTCGAAGTGCGCGCTAGCAGCGCGCCAATCAGCAAGTGCCAGCGCCGATGCACCAAGGAATCATGGGCAAAGGTGGCAGCACACTGGTCGGCCAATCAGGGAAGGCCGCGCATGGGACAGGTGGCGAGATGGAAGAAGCCAATCGGAGTGCGCCACGAGGGAGCACAAATGGTATAAAAGCGGGGCGCACAAAGAGAAGGGGGAGGCAAGACAACGGGAGGCATGAAACCGAAGAAACCAGGAGGCGGCCGGAGCACGTGAGCTTCACGGAACAAGCCAGGGGGACGCGGCCAGGCCATCGACCTCGCCATCCGAGCCCGGGAGGGAGCGGGCCGACTTCGCATCGGTACCGTCATCCTAGGTGCACCACGAACCTGCGTCTTCGTGGCCCCAGCGGCATCGGTCGGGCACCAGCGGCCAGCGTCCACGCTCCGTCGACGTTCGTCTCGACGGCCCCGAAAGGCTACCTTCGAGCCGAGCCTACCTGGAACCTCCCGCAGCAGCGGCTACCAGGGGGTAGCCACCGAGGAAGGACGCCGCCGAAGGGATGACCGCCCGCGTCGAACGCCGGCATCAAGGACCCCCAGCGAGAGTGGCTACTAGGGGGTAGCCACAGAGGAAAGAAGTGAGGACGCGCGGAGCCCACGCTGTCCAAGGATTGACCGCGCGCATCGAACGCCGGCGACGAAGCGAGACGACGACGGCTACCACCGAGTCGCGGCCACGCAAGGGTGCTACACGTCGGCGCCGACGACCGGGGTAGGCTAGTCCAATAGGGACGCAATCATAGGACACAACTAGGAAGTTGTGGTTTATTGAGATCACCTACAGGGTGATAGAATTAGTTGATTCGGACGAATTGTGTAGAACTTTATTGTAGAGCATTTTGGGTTGAGAGTTGAATTGTTTGTTGGGATTGTTAGAGGTGTGAGTGTTTATCGTTTGTGTGTAGTTTAAGCATTGAGTGCTTTGCCTGAGATTTTTTTGTGTGTGCATTAAATGTGTGTTATGTCAAACTCGCCAACGGCTTCCCTGTGTCCATTGCTCCAAGCTGGTAAGACCACCCCACCATCCGTTCACGTGACAATCACATGGCAGGAACTACTTGCACAAGTCAGCCTTCGTGTTTCGCAAAAAAGGTTTCGCCCCCCTTTCCATAACGCTACAGCACTCAACACCCATTCCCCCCTCCAAAGAGTGCAGCGTCTCTATAACTGTCACTCTGGGAAACTTCATATAATTCAACGTCCCCTTCGGGAGTTTTTGACTGGGTTGTTATCTGTTGTACAATAATTACTCTTCTTTTCGGCACAGTCATTTTTTAGCTTTTTTTAGTTTTTGTATGTCGTTTTTATGTGTGCAATGTCTTCATAGTTCTTGTTTCTTGTTTGTAAGTCCTATATATTCGTGACTTTGTGGTTGCAATTGATTCATTGACTTGTCATATATTACGGTATGCTACTTGCCTTCCATCGCACCCGATTTATTGTGCCGCGAGGAGCCACAGTGATGTGTCTGGTACTTTCTATGTACTGTTGCTGTAATTTAATAAATCAGTTCCTGTATTTTGTTTCATACATTCATGTTTAATTGAAGCTTTGTGTTTTCGCCTATATCTGCGAATATGTTTTTATGTCTGCTTGCTTCACCCAACTGCTCTGACCATTGTTCCACATACTTTTGCCATTGATCCACCATTAGAGTTTCTTAATCGTCTAATTTTGGTTGGAATACTTTTTTATTATCCTTAGGGTTTTATTGCTCTTTCTTTCTTCGCTCGTTCTTCTCCGTGACTGTTTATATTGTGAGTTTCTGCTGTATATTAGTGCCGCATTTTGTCTTCCTCATTGCGCCAGAACCAAGGCCTCGGCTGTTCCTGGGCATTCTAATACACATTGATTGATTGATTATTATTATTATTATTATTATTATTTCCCGTGTGTGCTACTTAGCGACATTGATAATGTAGATGAGTCATTATGGGTCGAAATTCATTTCTCTAAAACTGAAAAACTTCTAGTTGGTGTTTTTTGCATTCCTTCTGATGTAGCTCCTGACGCGTTCAATAAGTTAATCTCCTCCTTTTAACAGGTGCTCATCACTCATTGCAACCGCAAGGTCCTCCTCCTCGGAGATATTAATGCATCTGGCGTTCAGTAGAGCCAGCTAACCTGTTCCCACTATAACCACCACATTGAACAGAAGGGTTAGAGGTTACTCAATTTTTCGGCTTTCACTTCTATGGCACAGTGTAATCGCATAAAAAATTGCAATGGAAATATTCTGGACCTGTGCTTTTCGAACATTGATGGCGTTAGTGTGTTGCGCTCAGATTATTCTTTAGTAATACCCGACAGATTTCATCCTCCTCTTTATATTTCCTGTTGCCTCCCCTCATCGCTCCCCCGTGCCGTAAATTCCAACAACACACAAACTCATTACGATTTTGGCCGGGGAGATTATGTTGGGCTGTATGGCTACTTTCCCGCTGCCCCTTGGTCGACCGTCATTGACCACACTGATGCCAGTGAACAAGTCGACCGTTTCACTGAGATTTTGCTTTCGGGTATGAAGGAATGCATCCCGCAATATTTACCGAAGGAGTTCAAGTTTCCACACTGGTTTTCTTCTGAATTGTGGGATGTCCTGAAACTCAAAGAACGTGCGCACAGAAAGACGAAGCGCTCTGGTGCCAACCAGTTTGTTCAGGAATTCCGGCGCCTACGTGCCCTATGTAAAATATTGCACAAACGTGATCATACTTCGTACCTGGCGTCGATACAAACTAAAGCAACTCATCAACCGGCAGCTTTCTGGAAGTACACCCATTCTAGATCTAGTACAACTAAAGATTCTATTCGTCTACTAGACTCCAACGGCGATGAGGTTGCCAAGGTGGCCGACTGCTTTGCTCGTCAATTTTCTATTTTGGGATTAGCGGTGGTAGTGATAACAGCAGCATCCCTTGTCACCAGGGCGGGAACTCCGGTTGTTTCCAACTGGATGAGAACATCGTGCGGACCAGTATCAAGTGGCTAAAGCCCTCGCTTTCTTCTGGACCAGATGGTATTCCTGCTGCAATTCCAAAAACATATGCAAATGTATTCGTTCTGTGTTCACTTCAATATTTAATATCTGTATCCGGTCTGGCACGTTCCCTCGCTCATAGAAAATCTCTCGTGTATTCCCTGTTTTCAAGTCAGGCCTAAAAACTGATGCTATATACTATTGGCCTGTCTCGCTGCTTTGTTCTGCCTCTAAAATTTTCATGCTATCTCTTCATACGGTCTTGTCTTTCTCATTTAAACACGTCCTCATTCTTAATCAACATGGAATTATGCGTGGTCGTTCAACTTCCACGAACCTTGTATGCTTCATGAAGCAGGCTGTCCCAGCAATCGTTGGTAGAAGCCAGCTTGATGTGGTTTACTGTGACATGAGCAAAGTCTTTGATGTTGTCAACCACTCGTTATTGTTTGCCAAGCTCACTCTTTTAGATGGACACGCTTCTTTGGTGGGTCTTATATGTTGCTATCTCAAGGAGCGATATTGCTATGTAAGAGTTAACGGTCAAACATCATTTAGGAACAAAGCAACCAGTGATGTACCCCAAGGGTCTGTTCTGGGTCCCCTTCTTTTTTCCATTTTCGTTAACGATGTTGCTTCTGCCATTCAAAAAAATTCTTTTTTGTTGTATGCTGGTAACATAAAAATCTTTAGAGAAGTGCGTAGTGTTCACGACTGTAATTCTCTTCAGGCTGATATTGTGTCATTCCATCGTTGGGGCACCAACAACAATCTTATTTTGAACCCTTAAAAAACTAAAGTTGTCTCCTATAGTAGGAAAACTCAACAGCTGCAATACTCTCTTATAGAATTGCAAGCACTGCACTAGCCGAGGGTGACCGAAATTCGGGACTTGGGAGTACTGTTTGATTCTTCTCCGACTTTATCTTCCCAAATTACACAAACTACCCGACGCTCTCTTCGATGTCTGGATGCTGTTTGCAGGTATTCTAGAGAGTTTAAAGGTCCACTTCCTTTCCTAAAGTTGTATTCGGCTCTCTGCTTACCTCTTCTCGAATACGGGTCTGTTGTTTGGAATAGAACTTGCAAGTCCGATAGTGACCGTATCGAAAGGGTTCAAATAGGTTTCTTTCTATCTTTAAGCACCGCTTCCGTCATGTGCCAGAAGATGCAACGCCATCATGTCTTTTCTTAAAAGCATTCCTTCCCTTTGGTGTCGACGAATGCGAGCTGATATTATCTTTCTCTATAAACTTCTTGATGGTAATATTTTCTGTGACAATTTGGTTACACTTATCAATGTCAATTTACCAAAAAAATGTTTTAGGAAATTTCCAGCTTTCTGACCAGTTGCTTTAAATGGCCGACACTCGTCCATCTGCCGAATGCAATGTTTATATAATGAATATTCCGTTCGTCTTGATATATTCCAGAGCTCTTTCACTTTGTTCTCTAATGAGTTTAAAAGTGTTGTAGCAGTGTTGTAGCTCGCAATATCTGCTCCTTTATGTCATTCCAAATTTATGTACCGTATTTGGTATATGCAACTGTATTCTCGCTTGTATGAATGTATGTATGTATGTGTGGATGTATGTATTTATTTTTCTTTGGAAAAGGAAAATCCACCAACAGGCGTAAATTGTCTCGCCTAGGGGGCGGACACCGGAACGCCTGCTGGTGTAGGGGGGAGGTGGAGTATAGGGAGAAAAGAATACATAGGAATAGGTGGATAGGGGAGAAGGTTGACATTACAATGTATGTAAACGCACAAGGGTAAATATAAAACACAAAAGAGAAAAAAAGGAAAAAGGGGAATACGAGAGAAAAAAGGAGTTACACATTGAGAAAATTAACATTACAGAGAAACACTACAGATATAGACAACACATGAATCTACAAAGGACAAAGCACACATGTAAAAGGGGTCACACACACACACAAGTACAGAAGCTGCATCAGCAGCAGCACTCCACCACAATCTGGGCAGCCAGGCAGAGTTGTAGTGGAGTGCGCTGTGCAGCCCCGAGGACCGCAGGTATGTACCCAGGGCCTCGAGCACTTTGTCTCGCTCCCTAGCACTGCCCGGGGGCCAAAGCAGATCCTCTAGTGGCCGCGCTCCGTGAAGCACGACCAGCAGCTCTGCACGCTCTCCCGCAAACTTGGGGCACTCGTATAGTACGTGCGCCAGGGACTGCACGGGCGCTCGGCAGTGGGTGCAGGTGGGGCTGGTCACCCGCCCCAGACGGTGCTTCCGCTCCGCCGTCCACACGTCCCCCACGCGGAGGCGCAGGATGGCCGAGCGCAGTCGTCGAGGCAGGCGTGAGGCCCGCACAGGCGGCAGGCCCCCTCCGACACGCAGCCGCGGGTCCGGATACCTGGTCTGGATGTGTCGCTGGATGAGCAGGCGGGCGTCGTCCGCTGCCGCCTGAGCCACCATGTCCGACGGAGGCAGCGCCTGTGCCCTGGCGGCCAGCTCGTCCGCCCGCTCGTTGCCATCCAGACCAATGTGGGCGGGGACCCACTGCAGGCCCAGTTGAGTGCCCCGGTCCGCCAGCTGTGCTGCCTTCTCCCGGATGCCACGCACCAACAGGGGTGCGAGTCTCCGTCCTGAAGACGCACCAGGGCCACTCGGGAGTCGCACAGCAGGGCGCAGCGCTCGAGCAAGGGCTCCATCTCCAGCAGCAGGTCCAGGCCCAGTCCCACCCCCACCAGCTCAGCCGTGGCCGAAGAAGAGGCATAGGACAGCCGCGCCTGTCGGGTGGCCTCTCCCAGCACAGCGGCCGCTGCGGCGGACCCCTGCTGCTGCCGCACCGAGCCATCTGTGTATACTAGGCGTGGCCGTCTAGGTCGCCCCACACGACACCCCGGGGCAGCTGCAGTTGCCCGCAGTGGGGTGTCCGCCGCTTGCTGTGCAGCCCCAGAAGGTCCAGCCGCACGTCAGCTGCCAGTACAGGAGCGGGGCCACGAGGTCCCGCGTCCACGGGGCCCACCACCTCCTCGTAGAGCATCAGCATGCGCCCCATGCGCGAGTGGTGGTGGCTCTTCAGCCGCCGCAGCACCGGACTGCCCCCCTCGGCGCGTCTCAGCCGGCCAATCTGGCCAAGTGCCCGCAAGTCAGCTGTCATCTCTAGGGTCCACGCCCCCGCCTCGGCCAGCGTCTTCTCGCACGGCGAGCTCTGGGGCAGGCCGAGGCAAGCGCGGACCCCCTTGCGGTGGACTCCCTCCAGCTGCCGCCAGGTGGGCTTCCGCAGAGAAACCAGTGGGAGCGCGTACATAAGGAGACCCACCGCCGAGGCACTGTACAGCCGGAGGGCCGTCCGCTGTGAGCAGCCGCTGTCCCGGGCCACCATCTTGTGCACTGCAGTGGTGGCCAGCTGCGCCCTGGCTCGGAGCTCCTTGGCCGCCTGCCGGAAGTTGGTCCTCCACTGGAGGACCAACTTCCTGGTCCTCCAGTGGAGCTCCTGGTCCTCCTGGTCCTGGAGCTCCAGGACGCTGGTCCTCCACTGGAGCTCCTCGCCATCGATGGTCAGGCGGCGGGTCCATCCACGGGCGGCGGCGTCCGGATGCACTAGCATGGCGTCGGTCTTTGTCGCCGACAGCTGTAGGCCGACGCCCGCCAGCTTGGCACGGACTGCATCCATGGCCGCCTGCAGTTGCTGTACAATGGCTCGGCCCTGACCCTTGCGCCCCAGCGCCCACAGGGCGATGTCGTCGGCGTACACCGAAATGTACACTCGGTGGCCCCCTCCTCTGGGCAGGCAGCCTGGCAGGGCTGCCATCCCCAGGTTGAAGAGGAAGGGGCTGATGACAGGGCCCTGTGGGGTGCCCACGTTCACCGGCCGGGGAGCCGAGAGGGCGTCCCACACCTGCACCTGCGCTGTGCGGCCCATCAGGAACGCCTCGTCGAAGCCCCGCAGCTTGCCCGCAATGCCAGCCTCCTCCATGGCCAGGGAGATGGCATGACGCTGCAGGTTGTCGAAGGCGCCCTTCACGTCCCGCAGCACCAGGGCCGCCACCTGCTTGGTGGCCCTGGCGTGTTCAAGGGCCGCCACGACCTCGGCGATGGAGTCGGTGGCTGCTCGGTGCCTCCGGAACCCCGTCAGCTGCTCGGGGATGGCCTCTTCCTCCGCAGCGATGGCCTCCATCCTCCGCAGTGCCACCCGTTCGAGCAGTTGCAGCCGCAGGATGTGAGGGCCACAGGCCGGTACGACGTGACTGCCACAAGGCCCTTGCCTGGCTTTGGTATGGGCCGCAAGATGGCCAGCAGCCACTCAGGTGGCAGTTGGCCCGTGTCCCATATGACGTTGTAGGCGGCCAGGAGTCGGCCGAACCCCACCTCATCCACATTGCGCATTATCTGGTAGGTGAGGCCGTCCGCTCCTGGCGCCGACTTACGCTTGCAGCTGCGGAGGGCACTGCGGAGCTCAGTCTCTGTGATGGGGCCATTGTTGAGGGGGTGGTACACCTCCCCCGTCCAGCAACAGCAGCAGCGGGCCCGGATTCCGCCTGGTGTGGCGGCAGGAATTGTGCAGCGAAGAGGTCGGCCAATTCCGCAAAGCTGGCCTGCTTGCGGATGGCCATGGCAGCCAGAGGGTTGCGGTTTCTCTGGGGTTTCAGGATGGAGTTGAAGATGCCCCAGAGGCGGCGGCAGCGTGGGTCGGCCTGCGTCAGCTCGGCCCAGCGCTGCCGGCTCAGGCGGTTGGCGTGACGGCGGCACGCCGCATCCACTCGCCGGTACGCCGTCCAGTCCGCCCGCTCCCCCGAGCGCAGAGCCGCGCGGTTGCGCACCGCCCGCAGCTGCAGCAGCTTCAGGTCCGGCGTGGTGGCTCCCTCGCCTACTGTGCAGCTCTGTGTGGATTGCCTGGCGCAGCAACCAGGCCCCGGAACAGCTCGGCTCCTTCCCCCAGATCCTGCTCGTCGAGGCAGCGCCGGAACCGGTCCCAGTGGGTGATGTGGTGCAGTGCGGCTCGCTTGGCTGTCCTGTCGGGTGATAGCGATGTGCAGTGGGTATTGGTCGGAGCCCCACGTGCTGGGCTCCCTCCTCCAGGTGGCCTCAACCCCGGCTGACACTAGGGTGAGATCAATGGCGGTGGCTGCGGAATTGCCACGCCGGAAGGTGCTCTCACCAGTGTTCAGCGCAGACAGGTTGAGGCGCAGCATGGCGTCCCACAGATGCTCACCGCGAGCGTCCATCCGGCCATCTCCCCACGCAGTGTGGTGTGCGTTGAAGTCACCACAGAGGAGATGGCGGTCTGCTCACAGGGACACCAGCTGATCCAGGAGGCTCGCGTCCCAGCGCTGACCAGGGCGCACGTACACACTGGACACTGTAATGTCTGCACCACCCGCCCTCAGCCTTAACGTCACTGCCACGCACTCCTGCACCACTGTCGACACCGCACTAGTATCCAGCTCGGCGTGCTGCACATCGTTCCTCACAAACAGTGAGGCACGCGAGGTTCCTGGGGGGTGAGACGGGTCGCCACACACCACCGCCGAGCACTGGGCACTGTCACACGCCATGGGGCTGTGATAGCCGATGTAGCCCGGCAGGCGAATCCCCCCCGAGCCGTCCCTTCCCACACGCATATAGCTCTCCTGTAGAGCCACGACATGGGGCTCGTGCTGCAGCAGAAACGCACTCAACTCCGCACGACGCGGTCGCAGAGAATTGACGTTTCACTGCAGCACTGTAGGCACCAGTGGCTGTGTGCGGCAGCTCCTAGCCATGGGGTGGCTCGGTGTGTAACCGCGAGGGCGGCTGCTTGCATCCGCTCTTCCGACCTCGCTTCGACTGCGCCAAGGCTGCCGGGCTGCTGGGCTGTCGCTGGGCTGCCTGCTGCGTCCCGGCGGCATTGCTGCTGCTGCCTGGCTGCTGGCGCATCGTATCGGGAGCGACAGGTGTTGGCTGTGGCTGGGTGGCCTCTCGGAGGGCCGCACGAACGTCAAAGCGAGAGGCAGGTGCCGGGGCTCGTGCTAGTTCTGCACACACACGGCGCTCCTCCTGTCAGCGCGGGCAGGAGTGGTCGAGCACGACGTGGGGGCCCCCGCAGTTGGTGCAAAAAGGCTTCGCGGCCTTCCACGCTGCCTTCAGGTGGGAACCCCCGCATCGCCAGCACCTCCTCTCGCGATTGCAGCTCGCGGTGGCGTGGTCCAGCCTGCCACACCTGCCGCACTGCAGTGGTCGCGGTCGGCACATTCTCCCCGGCCGTCGGAGCTTGTGCAGCGCAACCTCCGCTGGGGGATGGTCGCCGAAACGCGCAGGTATGCTGCAGTCCCCCTGCGAACAGCTGACTGCACCGGCACGGGCGTTTCGAGGCTGGTGGCATTTGCCCCAGCCGTGATCGTCATGCCGTCGACTACTATGGCGCCCGTGCTGCTCGACGACGGCTCTCGCGGGCTCACGTCGATGCCACAGATGGTAGTAATGGCCAGGAGCACCTCCATGGCCTCCTCGGTGCCCGCGTCCGCCGCCACGACGTTACGGCGCGCATTCACACGCACGTCCAACACGCCAGGCTGCGCCGTAAGCTGCCCAGCGATTGCGTCGCGCGCCAGCTTCGCGAACGTTGCCCTCGGTTCCTTCGGTCGAAAAAGGACTGTCCCGAGGGCTGTGGGGCATGGGGGAGGCTTTTTCCCCTCGTTGCGAAGCTTTCGTGCCGCTCTCTTACGTTTAGGAAGCGACACGACCTCCTGCCAGCCGTCTTGGGTGGTTTGGTTACGGCGTCCGCCGCTGGTCGCCTCGGCAGGAGGCCGCGCTGCGCTTACGTCCTCGCGTGGGCAGCTCTTAAGACTCGCAGCGCCACCTGCGGAGTCCTCACTCGCTCCACCGGTTCCCGTCTGCCTGCTTTCACCTTCGACGGTAGCGGGAGGGTCTCGACGGGCGCTGGCCACCTCGCTTCTCTCTTGTGGTGGCCGTCCCTTTCCCCGCGGCTGCCTCCGTGGCTCTCCCTGCAGGGTGTCCACGTAGTTGCCGGCGGCTCGCTTGCTTCCCGGAACGTCCCCAGGCCGCGCGCAGATTGTCACCACCGGGTGGGGCTCCTCCGCCGCTGCAGCCGCGAGGAGGGACCGAATGGCCGCCGCTACTGCGGCATCCTCCCCCGTTTCGTCGAACACGGCGCCGTCGGTCGCCTCGCCATCTCGCTGACTGCGTCGCTCCTGCTCGATGTGGACGGCGTCATATTCGCCCATGACGACGGCGGCAAGCGCGATGGCCCGCTGGCCGCGCTCGCCCTGTGCTGTCGGACGCCCGTCCAGATTCCGCAGGTGCTCGAGCTGCCGGCGAAGCATTTCCAGCGTCGCCCTCACTGCGGCGTAGGCTTGCTGCCGCTCGGCGTCCACCGCCGCGCGCTCCACGTCCGTTGAGGTGCTCGGGGAGTTCCCAATATCCCCCGAGGAGAACTCTGAGACGGCCGGGTCAGTTTTGGGGCTCAGGCTCACCTCGGTGTCGTCAGGGAAGCCCTCGACTTCGGCCAGCGTGGGGACCGCACCGGCCCGCTGTCGCTCGTCGCCAGGCTCCACGCTCGCCGGTGTGCCGGGGCCACCGTCGCCGCTCTCCGTGATGCTCACGCGCTCGGGAGAGCTCGAGCGCGAGTCGCCCCGGGCCATCGCTTTCGATACCGCAGCCCCGGGGTGGGCAAGAAGCACTATTTAGCCTGATTTCACCGTGTTATGCGGAAAAATCCCGGGAGCACATGTGAAACGCGGCCGCCATGCTTGGCCCCCTGGTGGCCATCCTCGCTTGTTTTCGACTTTACATTTTTTGTGTTGCCGGAATATCTGTACGTTTTCGTGTCAGTGTTGGTAACGCTGAACCTTTTTCTCTTTTTTTGGAACTTCCTAACATGTTGTTAGAAAACCTTGGTTTTATACGTATACTCTATGTCACGTTCATTCAATATTTGCTGTTATAGTTCCTATTTTTCACATCGATTGAATGTATCGCTGGCCGAGTGTCATGGCTTGCAACGCCAAGCCTGTCTTTTCTTTTTAGGGGCGAAGCTCCTAAAGCCATGGGTCTGTCCATCCCTTGTGTCTCGTGGTACGTGACCGCCGCATGCTTTCGGAGATGTCGCAAAGTGGGCCGCGTTGCACGCGCAAGAACCGGCTGCAACCGGCAGCGCAAACTCGGCACCGGGAGGGCGAGCTTGTCTGTGTTCGCCAACGGAGGCGCTAGCACACGTGCACTGCGAGGGGGAGATCACGCAAGAGATCAAGCCACGAACGCAGGCAGTCGTTCTCGGAGATTGAACGAGACGCAAGGACCTTTGCTCATTTCCGGGCACAAGTTCACCCTAAATAAAAGTTATTTCTTCAAATACGCACTCAGATGTATCCATATGAACCCTACCACGATCCGAGGAACGTGTATAGACTTAATGTTTGCAAACTTCCCATTGCAGCCAGTACAAGAACCTCTCGCTTCATTTTACAGATCGTAAAGCCGTCGTAATGCAGGGACCTCGCAATCCAGTCATGACAACGTCGAAATGAAAAGAACAAACGAAGAAACGAAACAACAAACGAACAAGAACAAAATAAAAGAACAAAATAAAAGTTGATTTGTACAATGTACGCACCCAGTCTTACGTCTTTCTTAATGATGTAATGGGCGAACTTTCACGGGAGAGTTACGGTTACGATGATCTCCCCCTCTCGAGCTTCGCCCCACTTATCATTATTCATTCCGTGGATATGGCGTGATTTTTTTTACTTTCTGTTCTTTTCTTTCTCTTTTTTCCTTTTTTTTGCTGTCTAAAATTATTGTAACTATTTTTACTTGATTGTTTAATGTCATAAATATTGTTTTTGTGTGTTGTCTTGTCTTAATTTTAGCGTTTTTTTCGTTTTGTATGGTGCAGCGGCACCAAGACCCTAGGGTTGTTCCTGGGCACCGAAAATAAAGGTTGATTGATTATTATTATTATTATTATTATTATTATTATTATTATTATTATTATTATTATTATTATTATTATTATTACCGCCAGACGTCAAGAAGGCCCCGGCGCCCCCGCTCCAACCGGGTGACCTTGGTGCCGAACCTGCCGGTCTTCGCGCGCTCCTCGTTGACGCGCTGAAGGGAATTTCCTTTCTCAGCGACCAAGTGGCCGGACTGCGCGAGGACAACGACCTTCTGCGCCGGGAAAACGCGCGGGCTTTTGCCTGCCTCCGTCAGGAGAGGGAGGGAGACCGCGCCCATTATGCGAAGTTGGTCACTTCCCTGCGTGAAGAAGTTTGCTCCTTGCGAGCTGAATTGCTTCGCCGTCCCGCTGCTTTGCAGAATGGAATGCGCGGCAGCCCGGGGAAGCCTTCTTTCATCCAAGCTGTTAACAATGAAGTGCCATCCTCGTCGGCTACGTCGGCTCCGCTGCAGGCGGTGTCTCCGGCGTCTCCTACACTGCACCCAACTCCGTCCACCCCTTTCCCAGTGCTTTCCGTGTCTGTGCCTGACTGTCACCCGCCCAGTTTTGAGAAGAAGCGCCGAAGCCGGGCATGTGTGGGTGCGTCAGACACATCTGGACTGGTCGTCGTTTCGCAGCCGAAGCGCCCCAAAGCTTTGTTTGTTTCCAAGCTTTCTCCGACCACCACCCCTGCCAGTCTCAATGCTCATCTGTCCACTTTAGGTGTCTCGCCCTTGAGCTGCCGACGACTGAAGACTAAATTCGACACCTATGCATCCTTTTATATTTCCTTGAATGAAGAGTGTTTCGAGCGCCTAAATGACCCCGCTGTTTGGCCGAAAGACTGCCTCTTTAAGGAGTTTCGAGGCATGTTTCGCGAAGGCATGCTTCACAGCTCTGAGCGCATCACGTAAGAAAAACAACCATGACTAGTTTAGATGTTTTTTATCAGAATGTGCGAGGTCTTCGAACTAAGGCGACTGAATTTTTTGGTAACGTTCTGGCTTCTTGCTTTCCTTTAATAGCTATATCTGAAACTTGGTTGTGCCCTGATATCTTATCCAGTGATTATTTTCCTCAAAATTACCATGTATATCGTAATGATCGTGCTTTAACGGGATGCAACAAAAAGGGGGCGGGGTCCTTCTCGCCGTTGACAAATCTCTCCCGTGTGTGCTACGTAGCGATATTGATAACGCAGATGAGTCTTTATGGGTCGAAATTCATTTCTCTAAAACTGAAAAACTTCTAGTTGGTGTTTTTTACATTCCTCCTGATGTAGCTCCTGAGGCGTTCAATAAGTTAATCTCGTCCATTGAGCAGGTGCTTATCACTCATGGCAACCGCAAAGTCCTCCTGCTTGGAGATTTTAATGCTCCTGACGTGGAGTGGAGCCAGCTAACTTGTTCCCACTACAACCACCACATTGAACAGAAGGGTAATAGGCTGCTAGATTTTTTGGCTTTCACTTCTATGGCACAGTGTAATCGCATAAAAAATTGCAGTGGAAATATTCTGGACCTGTGCTTTTCGAACTTTGATGGCGTTAGTGTGTTGCACTCTGATTGTTCTTTAGTAATACCGGACAGATTTCATCCTCCTCTTTCTATTTCCTGTTGCCTCCCTTCATTGCTCCACCGTTCCGTAAATTCCAACAACACGCAACCTCATTACGCTTTCGCCAGGGGAGATTATGCTGGGCTGTATGGCTACTTTTTCCGCTGCCCCTTGGTCGACCGTCATTGACCACACTGATGTCAATGAACAAGTCGACCGTTTCACAGAGATTGTGCTTTCGGGTATGAAGGAATACATCCCGCAATATTTACCGAGGAGGTTCAGGTTTCCACACTGGTTTTCTTCTGAATTGCGGGATGCCCTGAAACTCAAGGAACGTGCGCACAGAAAGATGAAGCGCTCTGGTGCCAACCAGTTTGCTCAGGAATTCCGGCGCCTACGTGCCCTATGTAAAATATTGCACAAACGTGATCATACTTCGTACCTGGCGTCGGTAGAAACTAAAGCAACTCACCAACCGGGAGCCTTCTGGAAATACATTAATTCTAGATCTAGTACAACTAAAGATTCTATTCGTCTTCTAGACTCCAACGGAGATGAGGTTGTCAAGGTGGCCGACTGCTTTGCTCGTCAATTTTCTTCTTTTTTGGGATTAGCGGTGGTAGTGACAACAGCAGCGCCCCTTGTCACCAGGGCAAGAACTCCGGTTGTTTACAACTGGACGAGAACATCATTCGGACCAGCATCAAGCGGCTCAAGCCCTCGCTTTCTTGTGGGCCAGATGGTATTCCTGCTGCAATCCTAAAAACATATGCAAATATATTCGTTCCTGTGTTCACTTCAATATTTAATAACTGTCTCCAGTCGGGAACGTTTCCTCGCTCATGGAAAATCTCTCGCGTATTCCCTGTTTCAAGTCAGGCCTAAAAACTGATGCTATAAACTATAGGCCTGTCTCGCTGCTTTGTTCTGGCCTCTAAAATTTTCGAGTTATCTCTTCATACGGTGCTTGTCTTTCTCATTTAAACATGTCCTCATTCCTAATCAACATGGATTTATGCGTGGGTCGTTCAACTTCCACGAACCTTGTATGCTTCATGGAGCAGGCTGGTCCCAGCAGTCGTGGTAGAAGCCAACTGGATGTGGTCTACTGTGACATGAGCAAGCCTTTGATGTTGTCAACCACTCGTTATTGCTTGCAAGCTCACTCTGTTAGATGTACACGCTTCTTGGTGGGTCTTATACGTTGTTATCTCAGGAGCGATATTGCTATGTAAGTGTTAACGGTCAAACATCATTAGGTACAAAGCAACCAGTGGTGTACCCCAGGCTCTGTTCTGGGTCCCCTTCTTTTTTCCATTTTCATTAACGATGTTGCTTCTGCCATTCAAAATTCTTCTTTTTTGTTGTACGCTGATGATATAAAAATCTTTAGAGAAGTGCGTAGTGTTCAGGACTGTAATTCTCTTCAGGTTGATATAGCGTCATTCCATCGTTGGTGCACCAAAAACGACCTTATCTTTGAACCCTTCAAAACTAAAGTTGTCTCCTATAGTAGGAAAACTCAACAGCCTGCAATACTCCTTATAAAATAGCAAGCACTGCATTGCCGAGGGTGACTGAAATTCGAGGACTTGGGAGTACTATTTGATTCTTCTCTGACTTTCTCTTCCCACGTACACAAATACCCGGACGCTCTCTTCGTGTCTGGGTGCTGTCTTGCAGGTATTCTAGAGAGTTTAAAAGTCATCTTCCTTTCTTAAAGTTGTATTCGGCTCTGTGCTTACCTCTTCTTCGAATACGGTTCTGTTGTTTGGAATGGAACTTGCAAGTTCCTATAGTGACCCGTATCGAAAGGGTTCAAATAAGTTCCTTTCTATCTTTAGCACCGTTTCCGTCATGTACAAGAAGACGCAAACGCAGCATGTCTTGCTCAAAGTATTCCTTCCCTTTGGTGTCGACGAATGAGAGCTGACATATCTTTCTTTATAACTTCTTCATGGTGATATTTTGTGTGATGACTTGGTTGCACTTATCAATGTCAAATTGCCGAACAAACTTTTCGAAGAATTTTCGAACTTTCAGAACAGATGCTTTAAGTAAACGATGCTCGTTCCCATCTGCCGAATACAATGTGCATATAATGAATATTCCGTTCGGCTGATATATTCCAGAGCTCCTTTACTTTGTTCTCTAATGAGTTGAAAAACGTTGTAGCTTAAGTCCTTTATGTCATTCCAAATTTATGTACCCTATGTATTATGTGCAAACTGTTCTTGCTTGCTTTTCACTTTTTCTTGTTTTGTGTTGCTTGAATATTTGTACGTTTTAGGTGTCAGTGTTGGTAATGCTGAAGCTTTCCCCCCTTTTTTTTTTGGAACTTCCTAATATGTTGTTAGAAAACCTTGGTTACATCGTATACTCTATGTCATGTTGATCAATATTGCTTGTATAGTTCCTATTTTTCACATCTACTGAACGTTTCGCTGGCCGAGTGGCATGGCTTGCAACACTAAGCCTGCCTTTTCTTTTTGACTTTCTGTTTCTTTTTTTTCCTTTTTTGCTTTCTAAGATTTCTGTAACTATTTTTACTTTTATTGTTTATGGGGCATACATAGTTTTTGTGTGGTGTTGTTGTGTCTGAGTGGTAGTGTTTTTTTTATGGGTGTACCAGTACCAAGACCCTAGGTTGGGCCGGGCACCGAAAATAAAGTGATTGATTGATTGATTGATTGATTGATATTATATTATTATTATATTATTATTATTATTATAGGCGGCGAAAGTTTGCCACTGACTGACGGCTTCTACTCCTGCAGATTATCCCTGTGGCTTCGCTGTCCAATCAAGCTCGTGATTATTCTGGACTTGGGTGGCCTGCTGACGCATACGACACTTCGTCGGTTCTTCGTCGGTTCTTCGTTGGCGCAGTTTTGCCTGCTCTTCGCTGGTCCGGACCATTCTGCTTCGTCTGGCGGCAGTCTGCGCAGCAGCTGGAAACCCAGGCCATGTGATCGTCCTTTAAAGGGGTCGGATTTTGGTGGTGTGTCGCAGTCGGCGGCGAAAGTGTGCCACAGACTGATGGCTTCTACTCCTGCAGGTAGTCAAAGTATTTTAAGTGCGAATGCACTTCTTAAGCGAGCCTGAATCGTCCGCCGCCGTCGTCCGCATAGCAACAGCTGTGGGTGCACGCGCTCCTCGTCTTCCCTAGCACGGGGGAGATGGCGCGCGCTACTCTCCTCCTCCTCTCTCCGCTCAGTGACTGCGGGTGTTGGGCGCCTCCTCTCCACTTCGGGCGGGAGAGCTTTCGCTCGCGTAGCGGGCGCTCCGCATTCCGACGCGTGAGGGCGCTCGTGTAGCCTCGCCGTAACGGCGGGCGCTACTCTCCTCCTCCTCTCTCCGCTCTGTTACTGCGGGTGTTGGGCGCCTCCTCTCCGCTTAGTCGAGCGCGCGCCGTCGTCGAGAGCGGTCGCTGGTCCTGCATCTCGATAACGATGATGGCGGACCGGGCAACGGTACCAGATAACGAGTGAACTATCTTTCTTTGTAGTTGTGTGCGTGTGTGTAATCTCTCGACTACTCATTAAGATCACGATATCCACCGTAATTGCGCAATCAACAACCGTGCATTCGCACTTACACACTCTCCCCCTCGGGGAAGTGCGAGGGAATTTTTTGTTCATTTAGCCTGTTTTGCTTGATTTTTGACACTGACTGCACTGTGCTACTGTTTTTTGGGGGTGTAATTCACTATGTTGAGCCAGGACAGTTGTGTTGTGTGCCATAAACTGATACCGGACGATGGCAAAGTTATGAAGTGTTCGGAATGCAACCACTGATATCATCTCGGCCAAACTTGCTCGGGCATTGCTTCTGGCACTTTTAGAACTATGGGTCAGGCAAAACGAGATGCTTGGGTGTGAAGACATGTCGTTCAGTTAAGCAGCGTCAAGGTCCGTCCCGTCAGTACGATCGTTCTCAAGCCGGCGACAGTTCTTGCTCCGAATCTGCTTTGCTGTCAGAACATTGGGAGATTAGGAAAAGTTTAGAATCTCTACCAGAACTGCGTGCAACAGTAGATTCGCTGCTCCTCCTCATGACGGAATTTGTAGTACTCTCTAAGCATGTCCGAGAATTGCAGGAATCGGTGGAATTCCCCTCCAACAGTATGATACCATACTAGATCAAGTGAAAGCTAACCAACAGCAAATGTCGAAAGGGGAGGAAGAGATTGACGCCTTAAAAAAGAGTGTGTTTGAGCAAGCGATGCAGATACAGCGGCAACAGGAATACCAGAACGAAAGCGAACAGTACAATCGCAGAACAAACCTGGAGATCCATGGTTTGCCTTTCGAGCAGGATGAAGACTTAAAAGATGAGCTTTCGAAACTAGCAGTCGCACTGAAGTTGCCGAACTTCTCTCCCTCCGATGTGTTGGCAATTCACAGGCTTCCTTCTAAACACGACACTGTACATGTAATTCTCGTGCGATTCACGTCACTTTCGGTCAAGGAGTCTTGGTCTGCTGCACGTGGTAAACTCAGGCATTCGCACCAGTCTGGGGCACTGCCTAAACTGCTCTTTAAAGATAACCTCACAAAGTTCAATCGTTATCTTTTCTGGCACGCGAGGACTGCAGCAAAAGACAAAGGCTATCTCTTCGCTTGCGGGAAGACGGGAAAAATCTATGTTAACAAGAATGAAGACGCTCTACTCTTCCGAATAAGCAAACTGTCGGACATCGATAAAATAAAATAAACGCCATGGCTCTTGCTTCGAAAGAGCTTGCCAACTTCAGCGTCCAACGGGAAACGCTTCGCAGCAGTGAATAAGGTCTTGAGTTTACAATTTTTAACAAATATTCGCAGCATGCGTAAATACTGGGACGAATTCAAACATATCGCTGAATCGGCATCTGAGCTTATAGATGTGTTTGTTATAACCGAAATAATTATTGCTAAATCCTGTGTAACTTCGTTCACCTTGCCAAGCTACCGTTCCCACTTTGTAACTCGAACAGGCCGCCGAGGCGGAGGCATTGCTATCTTTGTTCGCCATCATTTCGATGTAACTGATATTGATGTAACCTTCACTCATGCAGAATGTTTAGCTATTAGGGTGGCAAATTGTGCGATATCTATGGTACTTTTTACAATTTAGCGTCCTGCTTCATGCAGCGCAAGTAGATTTTTGCTTGAATTAGGGGAAACGCTTAAAACGTTCCGCGCAGCGGATCAATTATGTTTAGTCGGCGACTAAGATATAAATATATTATGTCCTGTCCAACCTATTGTTGCTGACTATTTGGGATTGCTTTCGTCACACGGCCTTTAGTGCAGTGTAAACGCTCCTACGCGTGAAGAAGTGGTATGTGATAAGCTGGTTACATGGTGCTTGGAGCACATCTTTGTCAGTGCCAAAAACTTTTCTTTTGCTTCCTACGCCATCACTAAAAAGTTGCCTGTTCATTATTTTGTGGCCTGTCGCCTTTCGGCTAACTCGGTTTCGTCTAGAGCATATACGGGGAAAGGAAATTCAGATAGCGATGTTCGTTTTTTGTTTGTGAACAAAAATAAATTTGATAGTTTGGTGTCTGACTTCAATTCGTCACCGTTAATGCTGAACGGTTCCCCTGGGTCGGTTTATAAACACTTGTGTGAACAACTGAAAACTTTCGAATGTTCCAGCGCGGTTTTTTTGTCCACAAAGCACCGCAAGGATTGCTGCTGGATAACTTCCGAGGTAATGCAGGCTATGTCGTAAAGATATTGGTTGTGAAAATGGGTTAAGCCGTCACCTGGAGACCATGAGTAGCGCATAAATTATAAACCACACGTAATACGGTCGTCGCCCTCTTACGAGCGGCCAAGCGCCGGCATGTCTTTAAACAATTTAATCAACATTCAAAGAATCCAGAGGAAGACCAGGTCTCTTGTGAACGCTTTACGCGGTCATGTGAGCAATAGGTGTTCCAATTTTTCATGGTTTCATGATGATCCGATTGATGTTGCAAATGCGTCTAATCGGGCTTTAAGAAACGTACCTGAACACTCGGAGCTTTCTGGTGGGCCCTGCACACTTAAAGACTCCATTCCCTCGTCAGCGTTTTTACCTTGTTTGTCCCAATCTGACCTCGAAACCATTGTGTTCAGCTTTCGTTCGAATAAGCCTGCCGGTTTGGACGGTATGTCTATTGATACACTTCGTAGAAATTTCGAGACTTTAGCAGTTGTCGTTCTTTTCATTTTAAATGGCTTCATAAACGGTTCAGATATTCCCATGGCATTAAAAACTGCTATTGTACGTCCTCTCCACAAAGCAGGTCCGAAGGATAATGTAAACTCGTATAGGCCCATTTCTATACTGCCCATCCTGTCTCAGATATTAGAAAAATTTCTTTTGATAACGATGTCCTTCTGTCTTGAAAAATGTTTCGTAATTTCGCCTCGGCAGTTTGGGTTTGTTGCCGGACGTGGAACTATTAGACTGTTGGAAGAATTTGCGGACGAACTGTACTCCAATTTTTAATGCAATCTCTTCGCCTGTGCATTATTTTTAGATATAACAAAATCGTTTGACTCCGTTTGCCATAAAATATTGTTAAGAAAACTATACTTATTAGGTTTTCGGGGGCTGTTTTACGATCTACTAAATCAATATCTATGCAGTCGATTTCAGGTTGTTGCTACGGATAACCATTTAGAATTGAGCACTCCTCTACCTTTGTTAACCGGTGTACCACAGGGTTCAATTTTATCTCCACTCCTCTTCAATATTTACATGAAGGATTTTCCTTCGGCGATTGCTAAATGTAAAGTCTTTCAGTACGCCGACGACAGTTACTCTCAAAGCATCTCAATTATGGAAGAGCGGTAAGTGTTTTACAAAGTGACATAAATAACGCGGTACGTTGGTTTTCACAAAATCGCATTACTATAAATTTCAACAAAACTAAAATGATTTGCTTTAGAAATCCATCGAAAACTACACTGATGAATATTGCTGTATATTTACATGGTCATCACCATCCTTGCCATGTAATGTGGTTGAATATGTTGAATATATCAAGTATTTAGGATTTTTTTGGCTGTGCATTGACGTGGAAACACCATTTATCGTATGTCTGTGGTAAGCTTCGTAAGGTGGCTAGTGCACTATTTAATATGAAAACCTCTGTTCCCATGCACGTGAAGAAAAGTATCGCGCATATAGTGTGTTAAGATATGGCATCACCATTTTTGGTAGCTGTTCCTCACGTTGGAAAACTCGAGTTGATTCTGTCTTGAAAAACATGTTAAAATCTATGGCTTATGGTTGTCCTATGTACACTTCCACAGGCATTTTCAAAGCGTTGTACTTGCCTTCATTTGATAGTCTCCTTGTACGAACTGTAGTAACCACTCACTTTTGGGAGTCTGATTTTAAGGTTGAAAACAAGCATGTTAGATTTGTGCGGTCGCAGCCTCGTATTGTGGTTCCTCGTTCACGTACTCGGTACGGTACGGCACGAAGATGTGTTTATGTAGAAAAATATTTAATGAGTTGCCTGAAGAAATTTTTTCGGACACTTCAAAAAGACCACTTAAGAAAACTTTGATTACATGGTATGGTTTCCAGATTGTTTCTAAATTTTATATCTCTCATTACACGCATACTTATCTCGTAAGGTGGCTATGTTTTGTTGATATCTAGGTGCATTATGTACTTGTTTGCCTTTTTTTTCTTTCGCTACGTCTACTTGCCGGGTTCAGTCCCTCAAGCCCAAGTACGCTTTGACGGGCCCGCTACTCTGTCCTTGCACAAATACGGACAATAAAGTAATATTATTATTATTATTATTATTATTATTATTATTATTATGGCGCGTTAAGATGGCGTCGAGTACGGATGCGTGTTCCCTCTGCTCGCTGTTTTTCTACGGCAAACAAAGTTTTTTCTTTGTGCTGACTGTCGGAAACGTGTTCATCTGAAGTGTGTTACCTGGCCGGACGATGAGCTCAACATGCTCAAGTCTGGGGAGCGGCAGTTTACCTGCAATAAGTATGAGTGTGCCGCCGCTTCGCCTAGGCCTACCCGCGACAACGGCTTGACCGATGAAGCCGAAGCAGCCTCGGCGCATTCCCCTACCCGGCCGGCGGCGACAACGGCAGCGGCCACCCCTCCTAAGGAACCGGTTGACCTCGAGCAGGTTCCACTGCGCGGCCTTCTCGTTCGTACGCTCGAGGGAATCTCCTTTGTGACAGATCAGCAGGTTTCCCAACTGAAGGAGGAGAATGAACGGATCCGCAGGGAGGCGGCGGCGAAGGCTGATACACACGCAGCTGCTGTTAAAGCGCTGCGGCAGGAAGTGCATACGCTTCGCAACGAGCTGACGCGTCAACGCACTGAATCGACGTCGTTTCCTACTCTGGCAGCCACTACCAGTAGGCCTGTGTGGCCTGCGCAGCCGGGCTCTGCTGGTGCGGTAGCGTCGCCGAAGTCGTCCGCCTGCGCTCTCCCGCCCGGCAACAAACCGTCGCCGCTGCGGGCCCATGGGGCCAGTGCAGCCGAGAGCGCCCGGAACTGCTGCCTCGGACTCGCCTTCGCTATCGTCCACCACTGGTGAGAGCCCACCACTTCTACAGGCTCTGGTCGTCCAACCAAGGAACGATCATCGGCGTGCTTTGGACTGGCAACAAGTTGTCATGTGTCAGGGCACCCCTTGAGAGGGGGACGCATGCAAACCCCCGAAAAACAGGCAAGAAAAGAACAAAGGAACGCCCATTTAAAGTGCGCGCCAAGAGCGCGCCAATCAGCAAGCGCCAGCGCCGACGCACCAAGGAATCATGGGCAAAGGTGACAGCACACTGGTCGGCCAATCAGGGGAGGCCACGCAGGGGACAAGTGGGGAGATGGCCATATAAGGACAGGGAGGAAGCAAGAAGCCAATGGGAGTGCGCCACGGGAGAGTCCAGAGGGTGTAAAAGCGGGGCGCTCAAAGTGAAGGGGGAGGCAAGACAACGAGAGGCAAGAAACAGAAGAAACCAGGAGGCAGCCGGAGCACGCGCGTTTCAACGAACGAGCCAGGGGGACGCGGCCAGGCCATCGACCACGCCATCCGAGCCTGGGCGGGAGCGGGCCGACTTCGCGTCGGCACCTTCATCCTAGGTACACACGAACCTGTGTCTTCGTGGCCCCAGCGGCATCGGTCGGGCACTAGCGGCCAGCGTCCACGCTCCGTCGACATTCGTCTCGACGGCCCCGAAAGGCGACGTTCGTGCCAAGCCTACCTGAGACCTCCAGGGGCAGCGGCTACCAGGGGGTAGCCAGCGAGGAAGCACGCCGCCGAAGGGGTGACCGCGCGCGTCGAACGCCGGCATCAAGGACCTCCAGCGAGAGCGGCTACCAGGGTGTAGCCACAGAGAAAAGAAGTGAGGACGCGCGGAGCCCACGCCGTCCAAGGAGTGACCGCGCGCATCGAACGCCGGCACCGACGAAGCGAGACGACGGCTACCACCGAGTCGCGGCCACGCAAGGGTGCGACACGTCAGCGCCGACGACCGGGGTAGGCCAGTCCAATAGGGACGCAGTCTTAGGACACAACTAGTGAGTTGTGGTTTAGTGAGATCACCTTGAGGGTGATAGAATAAGTTGATTTGGACCAGTTGTGCAGAACTTTATATTGTAGAGACCTTTGGGTTAGAGTTGAATTGTATGTTGGGATTGTTAGTTAGATATGTGAGTGTTTATCGTTTATGTGTAGTTTGTGCTTTGCGTTAGGCTTTTCAAGTGTACAATAAATATATGTTGTAAAACACGTCAACGGCTTTCCTGTGTCCATTGCTCCGAGCTGGTAAAGGCAACCCCACCATCGGTTCACGTGACACAAGTACAACGTTGTCGGTCGCCAGTCAACATCGGCGATCGAAGGCGCTGTTCGTGACAAAGCTGGCTCCTGAAACATCGTCTTCCCAGGTGTCGGCATATGTTTCTAGAGTCGCGGTCGCACTGTTGGTGCGCAAACGGCTGAAAACGAAGTATGAATCCTATGCCTTTTTTTACGTTGCAGTTAACGACGAAGCCTTTCAGAAGCTGCAGGACCCGGGCCTATGGCCCGACAAAACTGCCTTTTTAAATCTTTCCAAGGAATTCTTCATGATCGCCATCTGCACGCATCTGAGTTAGAAAATGCACAGGTCACTCATGAATAGGTCCCTTAACGTTTTGTATCAAAATGTTCGTGGTCTAACGACTAAAGCAAAGGAGTTTTTTTGTAATGTATCTTCCTGAATTTTTTCTGTGATTGTTCTTATGGATACCGGGCTCTTAGCCAGTATCTCGTCAAAAGATTATTTTCCGCCTTATTAGGATCATCATCATCGTACCGCGGAGAGCAGTCGCACTTATACATGGGCTCCTGCATTTCTACGCAATTTTTAAGTGCGAATGCACTTCTTAAGCGACCCTGACCTTGCGTCCACCGGCGATGTCCGCATAGCATACCCACGCGGGGGATTGGCCAGGACTCTCCTCGTCTTCCTTGGCAACGGGGGGAGATGGGCGCGCGCTGCCTGGCCGCTGACATGGCACATACCCACGTGGGGGATTGGCCAGGAATCGGGCGTGATAAGG
This sequence comes from Haemaphysalis longicornis, assembly GCA_013339765.2. Taxonomy (NCBI): domain Eukaryota; kingdom Metazoa; phylum Arthropoda; class Arachnida; order Ixodida; family Ixodidae; genus Haemaphysalis; species Haemaphysalis longicornis. The sequence continues at coordinate 83,067,935 of CM023453.1, forward strand.
GCTAATGCACCCGCTTAAAGGAGTACTGACACGACATTTCAAAGCTGAGATCCGCTCTAGCAATCAAGTACAACGACAACACAAATAGGCGTCTGTGAATAAATGCATCTTTCTTTCTTTGTAGTTGTGTGTGTGTGTGTGATCTCTCTTTCGCGAACATTACCGAACCGCGCAAATTCAACTCGTGCATTCCCACTTTCACATTCTTCCCCTCGGGGAAATGCGGGGAATTTTTCGGGCTATGTATATCTAACAACCGGTCAAGTGGCATCACCAGAACGGCCAAGTGAAGTGGAACACGTGGACACCAGTCTTTGACCGGTACGTGGACGCTGCTGATAAGAATCGCTGCTGGAAGTGATCAGCGAGTGGCGAAGGTCGCTAGGCCTGGTCGGAAACATACCCCCCAGCTGCTGCGCAAGGCGCAAGGCGCGCGTGTCTACGTGTCGCCCGATCGTGCACTACGCGGTGGTGGGCGGAGAGGACTATGACCGGCAATGAAGAGCACGCGATGGAACAATAAATCCAGGAGATGACAGTTCAAAATGCGAACACCAACACCCAGGTCGTCCATGAAGCGCATACTGGAGAAGAAGAGGAGATGCGAGAAGAAGCCGCGGAGACCATGATCCAAAGCGAAATAACACCACCCATGTGAGCTATGACGCAGACAGCGGAAGAACAATATATCATTCATTGTGGAGGAAGGAGGTTAACCGAAGGAGCGCTGCCAAGAAGAAAAAAGAACAGGAGGGAATGACCGCTGCTGCTGCCCAGGACAAGGAACTTCCAGAGGGGAGCACATCACCAGGCAACAACAACATGAAGGAGCAAACAACAAGGAAGAAGAAACCCACGGTCCTTAGGTCACCGGCGCTGCCGGAGACGGACTACAAGATCTTGTGTCGGCCCCAAAACGGGTTACACCCAGCAAAATGGAAAGACTCGGACGCTGCTATTGCCATGTCGCAGGCAATGAACATTCCTCTACAAGACTTTGTGAGCAAGATCACTGTCCAAGTACAGTGGACCCAGAACCTGCTTGTAGTCAGCACGGCCCATGAGGAGCTGATCAACCGACTCACAGCAATCCGCCAACTACAGGTGGGCGCGAACATTCACAATTTCACTTCATATCTCAAACCATTGCCAGACATGAGTGCGGGCGTAGTAGTAGGAATCACCGATTGGCTGACCAATGAAAACATTATGGAATACATTGTGACAGAACGTCACGAAATCGTATCAGCAAGACGCCTGGGAAACTCGACGGCAGCAGTAATACATTTCAAGGGACCGCACGTGCCCTTTTATGTAAAAGTATTAGGGACAATAGCCCGTTGCCGCCCGTACCGCAAATCCATTCAGTACTGTAAGGCATGCGGTGATATTGGCCACAGACAGGACGTATGCCCATCACCCAAACCGGACGTATGCACCAAATGTGGCACTAGAACAGCCGCTGGAGATCATACGTGCAACCCGAAATGTAAGCTATGCAATCTAGCTCACGAGACGGCCAGTAAGGAGTGCAAGAGTCGTCTGAAACCAGCCCCACCACCGTTGCACGTCAGACAGGCTTGGGCACAGAAGAGGGACAATGCGCCGTGGTCAACACCCTCCTCAGACCACAGCTTTACCAGTTCAAAGAGCAGCATAAGCTCCGAGCCGTTGCCTTTGAGCATTCTAAAGGCAACCACTAATGGCTCGCCTACTTGCTTAACCTCGGGGCGCAGATCGCGATCCCGTTCAAAGTCGGGTACCAGAAGAAACTCGAGGTCCAGGTCGCGGTCGATTTTAAGAAGGGACTGCAGTAGAGGTGACGAGAAGAACACTAACAAAGTTGTGTTCTCGGATAAACATTTCCCGTCTCTGTCTTCTGCTACATCATGCACTGCAAATAACATCAAAGGAGGGAAAGACACGCCTGACTGGTTAGCCCCTTTTGAAGCACTCCGGCGTACCATGGAAGAGAACACGCGAACAACCAAAGAATTGATCAAGGAAAACGTTACGACGAGAAGTACTTAGAAGAAATAATGAAAGATATTCAACAAATCAAAATAGAACAAGCCCGACAAGATAAAGAAATTGCACAGATGAAACAAGATCAGGCCCAAACGAAGCAATGCCACGCCGAATTTCAACAAGTGGCCTTAGAAACTTTCCAAAATATCCAAACGCAGATCCAGAGCATAAACGAGTTTCTGAAGCAAACCCATGAAACGCAACAGAAAATACAGGAAACTATGGCAGCAATAGTGACGAAGATACCGGAGCTAGACAAACGAGTCACCGCTACCGAGGTGAGAGACAAAGTTCGCAAGAAGCCTAAGAACTACCCAAGCAGAGAAGCAAGGATGGAAGAGATGCTCGAAAGTGATGAGTAACAACTCCCAGAAAAAGAGAAACAAAGCAAATCAGGAGCATAGGCTCAAAATTTGGCAATGGAATTGCAGGACCATTAAACAGAAGCGACAAAATTTGCTGCAATTCAGCAAGAAATAGAAACAAGACATTCTCGCCCTGCAGGAAACCCAAACAAAAACCCTTAACTTTAGAGGTTACAATGGCCACATTGCAGAAGGCAAGACCCGCACTGCCATCCTCACCTCGAAGAGCCTAACGATGCAATAGCAACCCAATTCAACACAGGATGGAACACACGCTCGGTGAAATAATACCAGCGAACAAAAATCTGCAGAGCCTCTTTCTACTCAACATATACAGTCCACCCGCCGACAACTAGGGAGACTTGAATGGATTCTTTCGTACGGTCCTCAGTGACCAAAGGGCATAGAATTGTTGTTCTGGGCGATTTTAACGCTCCTCACGTAGCGTGGGGATATTGTAGAACAGTAAAGAAAGGAGAGCAAGTCCATAACTTTGCCCAGCAACACCACCTGACCCTTTGAATGATGTCTAGTGCCCGACAAGAATCGGCTACAGTGTGTCTAGAGACACTACTCCAGACCTGACATTTTCGAGGCGAATTCCCTTCATAGAGTGGATTGAGGTTGGATGAAACACTGGGAAGTGATCATTATATTAGCCAACTAAGCATTGACCACTACCATACCCAGACACTTACCAGGGTGGGGAAGGCACGAATCACGAATCGGAAAGAAGACGATCAGTTATTTGATCTCGAAGACTGTACCAGACGATTGGTTGAAAAGGCCAACAAACACACAAAAGAAATTCAACTTACGACAGATAATCCTAACGCGGATCCCCACCTCTTACACCTTTGGGAGGCTCGACGAAGCCTTACCCGAAGGTGGAAGAAACAAAAATGCAACAAGAAATTGCAACGTCGCATCGCCCTATTAACAAAAGAAGCAGCAGAGTACGCCAATCAATCAGAAAAACAAAATTGGAATCACATGTGTGATAAACTACAAGGAACACTGAGCACTCGGGGAACATGGAACATTTTGAGGCCGCTCATTCCATACAATTCGGAGTCGAAGTCCACGACCAGAAAAAACGTGGAGCGACTTATTCACAATTTTCCGGGCACAGAAAAAGACGTCCTCGAAGCGGAAAAGAAGAACTTTTTGGGGAAACCACGTCAACAGCCGTCACCCACCCGGACTACAATGGAAACCCCAACCCAGAACTTTATCAGCCATTCACGAGGGCAGAACTTGATGCTGCACTGGCCAAGCTCACGAGAAACACCTCCCCGGGAAAGACAAATAACAAACAAGATGCTACGCAATACCAGCGAAAAGATGAAGGTTGATCTCTTGGGGAAAATAAACCTGATTTGGGACAGCGGCAGGCTTCCGGCCATGTGGAAACACGAAGATGTCCCATGCTTCCAAAACCCAACAAACCCTTGGGCATATCCAGTCTTAGGCCGATATCTCTGACTTCGTGCGCGGGCAAACTAATAGAACACATGGTGCTAGACAGGCTTACATCTCACATGGAGGAACCAGCAAAGGGACGAAAAGGATTCCCTGACACCATGTATGGATTCCGCCCCAACTTGTCCACTCAGGATATCCTCTTACAAATTAAAGAAGAAGTTATCGACAACCTAAGCACCTCACAAACAAGCGCCATCTTCGCGTTGGACGTTAAAGGGGCTTTTGACAACGTGTCGCACGCGGCCATACTTGAAACCCTGAGGACAACCCATTGCGGAGAGAAAGCCTATAATTACATCAGGGATTTCCTGTCGCATCGCACGGCAACAGTGGGACTTGGCAAATTACGGAGCGACAAATTCGACGTCACCGCGAAGGGCACTCAGCAGGGCTCCGTCATCTCGCCACTACTATTCAATTTATCAATGATGCACCTACCTGACCAGCTAAATGCTATCCCAGGTCTCAGGCATGCCATCTACACCGACGACCTGACCTTTTGGACTACCAAAGGTCCATCAGGCATACAACAGGACGCCCTGCAGGAAGCTGTTAACTGTACGGAAACCTATCTGAAAAGATGTGGCCTCTATATTGCACCGGAAAAATCTGAACTTCTCATACTCAAGAATCGAACAAGAGGTAGACCCCCCGCCGAGACCCCCGACCCAGAAAGTGACGCTTTATGGAGCTATCATCCCAAGGTCGATACACTCCGAGTATGGGGTCTGACGTTTCAAAAAGACGGGGCAGGGGCTGCCACCCTTCAGAAACTACAAAACACTGTCACCCAGTTAACCCATTTAATCAGGCGTGTAACAAGCAAAAAACACGGTTTGAAAGAAGAGGACACAATCAGAATGGTACAGGCCCTGGTAATTAGCAGAATCACCTACGGTACCCCTTACTTGGAGCTCAAAATTGCTGAAATAAAGAAACTGGACATTTTAATTCGTCAAATCTACAATTAGCACTGGGACTGCCAGCCAAGACCTCCACGAGAAACTTTTCAGTTAGGAATTCACAACACATGGCAAGAACTCACCCGAGACGCATAAAGCCAGCCAAATGGTGCGACTCAAGCTTACCCCGACCAGCCGAGCTACCTTGTACCGCCTCGGTTACGAGCCAAGCGTGGGACCTAAAAACCAAAAACGACGCATCCCCCATGCATTGAGGGAATACATTATGGTTGAAAACATCCCACGCAACATGCACCCGGTTCACCACTAGGGGCGAAGGGAAGCCAGGGTCAAGGCCTTGCGAAAAGCCTACAGCAAGGACAGCTCAACAAGATACGTCGACGCTGCGAGGTACCCGGCACGAACCAAGTGGGCCTACACGGTTAGTGGGACAAGCAGTAAAGGAGATGAGCCGTGCTCAGCAACGGTCAATACAGATGACACCGACTCTGCGGAGGAGACAGCTGTTGTGCTTGCCACCACCACAATACCAGATACCCAAGGCCAAGTGACCGTCATCACCGACTCGCAAGCGGCCTGCCGTAATTTTCAAAACGGCCGTATCTCAGCGATGGCGCTTGATCTACTACATAAGGCTTCAAAAGCACGGAAAACTCTACTGGACATTTATATCATTTGGACACCAGGTCACGAGTCCTTAGAGGGTAATAAAGCGGCAGATACCGCAGCCCGAGGCCACTCACACCGGGCTTCAACCCTCATAGGCACTCACCACTCTGCCGACAACCACCCGTCCATCCCCAAGCGCAGCAGAGACATATTAGAGCACTACAGGTTATCAAGAAGACGATGCCCACCACCCCACCCGAAGCTAACCAAAGAAGAAGTCACACAATTCCGGAGACTGCAGACAAATTCATTTCCGCACGCCACACAGCTGCCCACAATACACCCCACGCTCTTCAGCTACGACTGCAACTTTTGCTCTGGGACGCCCAACACCCTGTACCCCATGGTGTGGGAGTGTAAAGGCGTCACCGAACTAACTGAAGTCATCGCACCGACACAGGAGCAGTGGGAGGTCCTGCTGAGTAGCGATGTCCAGGAAAACCAGCGTGGCCTGGTGACGAGGGCCATTCGAGCTGCAGCTGGCCATGGCATCCCAGACTAAGGACGCCACCCACCATGGATGACCGACAACCATCCCGCGCTCCTTTCTTTCCGTTCAATGGGAGCAATAAACTGTTTTTTCCTCCTCCGCCTTATTACAATGTGTTCCCGCAGTGACCGTGCCACATCTGGCCTTAAACTCACGGGAGGGTGAGCTTTAATAGCCGTCAATAGCTCATTCAGATGCGTGAGGCGCGCAGACCTGGAGACAGAGGATGAGTCTGTCTGGGTTTACTTGTGTTGCATCGGTGGCGAACGCGTCCTGCTTGGTCAATTTTACTTACCTCCTAACATAGCTCCGGTTTCTTTTCAAACTTGTTTAGCATCGATTGAAAATGTAATTTCCTGTCATCCTAGACCCCATATCGTGATTCTTGGTGACTTTAACTCACCGGGAATAGAATGAGGTGACCTTGGTATTTCTCATTACAATAACTACGTTCTTCAAAAGGCCTCGGCCTTACTCGACTTCGTTTCATTTATTGGTCTTGAACAGTGCAACCACGTTGTGGACTCTGCTGGGAGCTTACTTGACCTTTGTTTTTCAAACACTGAAAATTTCAGTGTCAACATAAGGCCTACTGGTTTGGTTACCCAGGACAATTATCATCCACCCTTATCCATAGTACTACCTATTCAAAGTGATGCACAAAAGGGTAAGCCACGTGTTTCCGAATTCCCCCGCTATAATTTTGCTGCACGTGACTACATCAGTTTTTACCAGTACTTGTCGAATTTTGATTCGTCGGCAATCCTCGCGTCAAATGACCCAAATTTTCAGGGCAGTGAGTTAACCAAAGTACTTCAAGAAGGTATGCGCAGATATATACCACTAAAGAAATCTAAATCTTCGAAGTGTCCTTTCTGGTTCTCGAGTGAACTCCGGTCAGCACTAAAAGGCAAAGAGCGTGCCCACAGGAACGCTCAAAAGAGTGGGGAGACAAAATGGAAGCTCGAGTTTAAAGAATACCGGTCACACTGTAAAAAACTATGATCGTGATCGGGCTACATACATTACGTCCATAGAAAGCAATCTTTAAAGGAGCCCCAAAGATTTATGGAAATATATCCGCAGTAGGTCACCCCAGAATAACACTGAATGCATTAATCTTCTTAACTCCGATGGAGTAATCATTGATAACGTCCCTGCCGCGTTAGCTCCGCAGTTTAAAACGGTTTATAGAGATACCTGCGACGTTCCGTCAGCTCCGATGTCCAATTGTCGCGGTACGGCACCGAGCACGGCATTTGTAGGGGAGGAAATCGTGATGAAAAGCCCACGGGACGCGAATCCCTCGCTAGCCTGTGGCCCAGATGGCATTCCCATGGCTCTACAAGGTTTTCAGTCCTATCCTTGCTCCAGTGCTTGTATGTGTGTTTAACATCTGTATTAGTACTGGCACGTTTTCCTAACTGTTGGAAAATAGCTAAAGTTGTACCTGTACACAAATCAGGGTCAAAAACATGCAAAAAATTATGAACCGATTTCCCTCCTGTGCAGTCCTTCTAAAATTTTTGAATCGATAATTCATTCCCTCATTACATCCAGAGTAATATATGAAATTATTCCAAATCAACATGGTTTTATACGTGGCCGCTCGACCATTACAAACTTAGTTTCTTTTATGAAGCATGCGTCAAAGGCAGTGGAAGACCGAGGCCCAATTGACGTGGTATACTGTGACCTTAGCAAGGCGTTCGATGTGGTTTCCCATTCATTGTTGTGTAGAAAACTTTCCCACCTTGACATTCCTGATCCGTTGCTAGATCTGCTGCGTGACATTCTTACCAGTCGTCATTTTCTACGTTCAGTGTAACCGGCTACACTCCGGAACGTAGTCAGCCACCAGCGGAGTGCCTCAAGGCTCTGTCCTTGGACCTCTTTTGTTTTCACTCTTTGTCAAAGATGTTTCGACAGCAATTTAGTACTCATCGTTCTTGCTATACGCAGACGATATTAAAATATCCGAAGTGATTGGCAACATCTCAGACTGTGCACAACTGCAATGTGATATCGCCGCGTTTTCGGACTGGTGCAACCGAAATAAGTAGATACTTAACAGTGCAAAAACCAAAGTGGTGTCGTATACCCGTAAAACAGATGATATCAATTTCACCTATCGTATTAGTGAACAAGATCTGAATCGGGTATGTCAAATCAGAGACTTGGGAGTTTTATTTCACTCTAAGCTCATATTTACAGCTCATTCCAATGAGATTACCCGTCGTGCTTTGCGAACACTAGGTGCAACATGTCGTGTCTCCAGAGAATTAAACTATCCAGACACATTTCTTCAGCTCTATACCTCAATGTGCCGCCCTCTATTGGAATACGCATCCGTGGTCTGGAATGCAACGTGTCGGTCCAATGCGGCGGCCATTGAGAGAGTGCCAACTAAATTTCTCTCAATACTAAAAGATAGGTACGCTACTGCGAAGGCTAAAGATTATCCTGGTGTTGATGCCGCCAGCTTGCTTGTAATGAACCCACTACACAGCCGGAGGGCCAAGGCTGACCTTTTATTCTTGTACAAGCTGGTCCACAGCCTCATTGATTGTACAGAGTTGTTGGGTGCCATAAATTTGAGAACCCCGACAGGCAACACCAGGGCACCTAGACCGTTTCATGTCCCCGCCCGTGTCAACAGTCCCGTGGGACGGATTCAGCACCTATACAATAAGCACGGAGAAGGTTTGGACGTATTCCATCGTCCCTTTCCAGCTTTTTGTAAGGAACTGCGTGGCTTGACAAACCAGGAGTAGTTTGCTTGCCCTAGTATGTAACTTCAACTTACACACTTTATGCTACAGAAGTTAGGTTTATCTATGTATGTATGCTAATTCTTTCGATGGTTCACTTGTGTATATAAGTTTTATGCCTTCATTGTGGCGTGATTTTTAGCTAATACCTTTTTCCGGTTTACATGTTTCAGTGTACAGAGTTTTAACCATGTCTTGTTGTCTTACGCTTGCCTTGTTTCCATATGTGATCGGGTCATGTGCGTGTGTCGGCGTGTGTGTATCTCAAAGTGTCTCATTCTCGTTCAGGCTATACAATGCTATTTTGTATATTTTTCTGAGATATGCACTTTTCTTTCCGCACCAGCACATCGTTCCCTGACACACTAATAAACAATTAATTGGTTATGTCATTCATCATTTTTATTATCTCTGCGATTTGTTGGTCTGATCATTTATGTCTATACTCCTGCCATTGTTTTTTTTCGCTATTGTTCTGTCAAACTTGTTGCTATGTTTTCTGTGTGTCTCGACAAGATGGGACATCGCAAATCATGTGCACTGTTTATTTTGTTGTATATTTTCTGTTCTCAAGTGCCTTGAAAGTTTCGCTGGTCGAGTGCCATGGCTTGCAACAGTTTGTTTTGCTTCTGTCATATTGGGCATTTTGTGTGTTGTGCAGTGCTGTCTTACGTTTCTTTTAATAATGTGTTGTATATGGTGTGCCAGCACAATGACCTTACGGTGTTTCCTGCGCACCGAAAATAACGTTTGACTTATTGATTGATTCTCATTATTATTATTATTAAATATATTATATATTATTACGCTCCTCTTATTATTATTATTATATTATTATTGTTATTATTATTATTATTATTATGCTGTATGCAGGTTTTCTCGAGAATTCCGGTTTCCTTCTTCATTCCTAAAACTATTCAGAACGCTTTGTATTACGCAACTAGAATATGCTTCTGTCATTTGGAATGGAACCTGTAGTCCCAACTGTCAACGTATAGAGCGTGTAGAAACCAAATTTTCATCAATATTTAGGCATCGTTTTCCTTCGAGCCTATCCCTATAACTGTTTCTCTAAGTTCCCGGCGGACCCACTCAGACCTTCTTTTCATGTACAAATTGCTTCATGGTATTATTTTATGCCCGGAACTACTTGAATCAATCAGTTTTCGCGTTCCACAAAAAGCTACAAGGCTCGCCCACCCTTTTAAAGCAGCTGGATCTCTCAGCACACGTTCTCCTCTTCAAAGGATGCAGCATCTGCATAATGTTCACTCCGAGAAGCTCGATATCTTCAGCGTCCTCTTCGGGAGTTTTTTGGCCGGGTTGTCAGCTCTGACACAATAGGTTCATCTTGGCAGTGCTATTTTTCTTCACTTATCGTCCTGACGGTGTGCATTGACTTCACCGAGCTTGTTCTTTGTTCCTGGTTATTCGAGTACTGTGCTGATACTGCGACTGTAATTATCGTAGAATTTTTCTTTTTTCTGCCGTTTTATCATTAAAAGTTGCCATATTCACTTCATGCGTCCATTTTGAAACTGAAAATGTACGCTTCCCGAATCTTGTAAAAAACTTTCTTCTTTTCACTCACCCTTCCGTATAGTTACGCTTATTGTAAGATGTCTTCTTGCAACTGACCAGACATTACTAGTTTCTACTGATTGTGTATTGTTTGCCTAAAATTACACTATGGTATTTTTTAGTCTCCTTTGAAGTTGTAGTTTTCTTCTTATTTTTGCTCACTCACTGTTCTTTTGCCAGCTGTTTGATGCATTTCAATTGCTGTCTTATACCTGTCTGTGCGCCAGCACGACTTGATTGTGCAAAGTCGGTTGGATTGCACTATTTTATTTCTAATCTTCTTGCCGTTTTGTAGGTCTTTCTTTCTTTTTTTTTCTTTTTTTTTTGCTCACTGAGTGTTTATTAGCAAATTGTTGATGTACTACATTGCTGCATTTTCCCCTCCGAGTGCTCCAGCACGAAGGCCTCCGCTGTTCCTGGGCACTATAATAAACATTGATTGATTGATTGATTGATTATTATTATTTTCAGTGACGCTATCATGCTTAACTTCCAGGCGGAACAAGGCTGATATTCTCTTCCTCTTTAAAATTATGCACGGCATAGTGTCTTGTGGTGAGCTGCTACAACATGTTCGTCTTTATGTGCCGCAAAAGTGGACCAGGAAACATGATACCTTTTGCAACCCCAATTGTCTGCGTGTCTTGTGCCCTGTGTTCTGACTGCAATGCACGTACAATCGGTACTCGGATTACCTTGATATATTTAATGTTGCCCTACTCTGTTTCGCAAACATGTCTGTGAGTTTGTATTGGCGTAACTGCCAACTTTTCTTATTCTGCATTTGTCTTTTATCTTTGAGTTCATGCACTTAAATGACTTTCATTCCGTAACTTCAACATAAGCTATCCTTTCGTTTTTTTTGTTTTTTTTTTGTATTTTATTTTGTATTTGAGAGATGTGTACATTATGTTTCGTGTGTTTCTCTTTCTGTGCGCCAGCACAAAGGTCCCCCCGGCTGTTCCTCGGCACGCAAATAAATGATTGATTGATTGATTGATTGATTGATTATTAGTGTGTATATGTGTGTTTGTGTTTTCTGTGGGTGCATGTATATTCTGGTGTACGACAGTGTAATTTTTGTGTGTGTGTCAGTATCACTGTCCTTTAATTACATTACTTGTGAGGTGTGGGCATCTTACATTGCCTGTTTTTTTCTTTTTTATTCTTCGTGCGCCAGCACAAAGGCCTCCGGCTGTTCCTGGGCACGTTAATAAACGATTGATTGATTGATTGATTGATTGATTGATTGATTATATCTTATTATATTATTATTATTATTATTATTATTATTATCGAGCGCCTATGACCCCGCTATTGGCCGAAAGACTGCTGGCCGGTTTCGCGAAGGTGTCATGGCTTCTAAGAAAAACAACACTAGGCTTCCTTTGATGTTTTTTTTTTTTTGCTGAATTTTTTTTGCTGCTTTTTTTGCTTTCTGGGATCTCTGATTATTTTCCTAACTATTTTATCTAACGGGATGCAAACAAAAAGGGGGCGGGGTCCTTCTTGCCGTTGTTTCTTTCATATGAAAACGCAGATACGGAAATTCATTTTTCTGAAAAACTTCTGTTGTGTTTTTTACATTCCTTGTCTTGACGCGTTTTTAGTTTGAACAGGTCTTTTATGGCAACCGCAAAGTCCTTTTGTATATGCGTGTACCAGTTCCACTACAACCACCAAGACAGAAGGGTAATAGGCCTAGATTTTTTGGCTTTCACTTCTTTGTTCATAAAAATTGCTGGGCACCAAAATAAAGTTCTTTAGTTACCGGACAGATTTCATCCTCCCCTTTCTATTTCCTTGCCTCCCTTCATTGCTCCACCGTTCCGTAAATTCCAACAACACGCACCCTCATTATCGCCAGGGGAGATTATGCTGGGCTTATTACTTTTCCGCTGCCCCTTATATGACCAAACTATTATTCTTTCACAGAGGTGCATGTATCAATATTTACACTTAGTTTCGTCCTGATGCCCGTCAAGGAACGTGCAGAAAGATGAATTGACTTCAGGAATTCCGGCGCCCGAGCAAAATATTGCACAAACGTGATCATACTTTCTCGTAAAGCAACTCACCAACCGGGAGCCCTTTATTCGTACAACTGTATTCGTCTTGTGCAATGAGGTTGATACTTTGCGACTGTACAATTATGACAACAGCAGCGCCCGTCACCAGGGCGAGAACTCCGTTTTTGGACGAGAACTTTCGGACCAGCATCAAGCGGCTCTGCCACAGATGGTATTTTATCTAAAAACATTAAAAGTGTTCACCAATATTTAATATTCACTTCATGGAAAATCGTCCATTCCCTGTTTTTGAAACTGAAAATGTAGGCCTGTCTCGCTCTGCTTCCTAAAATTTTCGTTATCTCTTCAACGGTCTTGTCTTTCTCATTTTGTCCTCATTCCTAAAAATTTGCGTGGTTTCTTCCACGAACCTTGTATTTTCACTCATCGTTGGTAGAAGCCCTTCCGTATAGAGTTACGTTATTGCTTATTGTAAGACGCTTTTTGGTGTCTTCTTGCTATGTAATTGACATTTAGGTACAGACATTACAGGCTCCGTTCTGGGTCCCCTTCTTTTTTCTATTGATTGTGTAATTCTTCTTTTTGTTGCTGATGATATAAAAATCTAAAATTCAGGACACTATGTATTTTTATTGCACCAAAAACGACCTTCTTTGTCTCCTATAAGTTGCAATACTCTTATAAAATTGCAAGCAGCATTGCCGAGGGTCTTCGAGACTTGGGAGTACTATTTGATACTTCTCTATTTTTTGCACAAATTACCCTCGCTCTCTCGTTGTCTGGGTGCTGTTCTTTAAAGGTCCGCCTTAAAGTTGTATTCGGCTCTCTGCTGTTGACGGGTCTGTTGCTGGAATGGAATTGCAAGTCCATTGCTGTCTTATACCTTTGCAAGACGACGCAAACGGCATCTGTGCATTCCTTCCCTTCGCCAGCATGATATTATCTTTCTCTATAAACATGGTATATTTTTGTTGATTGTTACACTTATCAATGTCAAAGGCCAAATAAACTTCGGTTGGACCCTTTCTTTAATAGCCGACGCTGCACTCTTTTATTATTCCGTTCGGCTAATCTTCTTTGCTAATGAGTTGAAAACGTTTTTTGTAAGTCTATGTATTTTCTGTCTTTTTTTCTCTTGTTTTTTTTTCTTGAATATTTGCGTTTTAGTGTCATGGTTGGTACTGAGCTTCTCCCCCCCTTTTTTTTTTGGTTTATATGTTGTTAGCAAACCTTGTTGTTGATGTACTACAGTGATTCATATTTGCTTGTATAGTTCCTGTTTTTACCCTCTGAGTGCTCCATGGCTTGCAGCACGAAGGCCTCCGCTGTTCTTTTTTTTTTTTTTTTTCTGTTTTTGCTTTCTGGGCTATTTTACTTTATTGTTTAATAAACATTGATTGATTGATGATTTATTGATTATTATTATTATTATTATTATTATTTGGCGCGCCGAGCGGTGCTGCCAGCTGCGGCGGCTAGGGAATCGCTACGTTCCCTAGCCGCCAGCATGTTCCCTAGGAACCGCTGCCAGCAGTCACCGGTCAAAGCGAAGCAGAGGAAATACGGCCATTGTAGTTCTCGCTACAAAAATAATTGTTTGCTGGATTTCGGGGCACAGCGGAATTCTGAGCAATGACATGCCTGACCAGAATGCCTCTGTGGCCACTCATTGGAGCAGCGTGGACATACCGTCTGACCCCTACCTCCACCTGAAATCACTGGTGCGAAAGGGTCTACGGAAATCGTGGTAGCAAACGTGGGATATGCACAGACAAAAAACTGCACATACAAAATTATGTTTAGACAAACACATAACAGACAAACAAGACAGACAAAAAGAAGTAGTCTTAGCTAGGCTATGGATAGGCCACATGTATGTGACTCACTCACACCTAATCACTGGATCGTCAAGCCCCCTTTGTAGCAGGTGTGGAGAGGCCTACACGTGGTTCACATACTAAGTACACGTACGACGGCACTCGTCACAACACGACACAAACACGTCCCTGAAATCTACAGACCACAAATGTCATTCCATCCATCATTCGTGTTATCGGAAGAACCCATGTACTCACATAAACGCGTTTTAAACTATCTTTCAAAGACTAAGTTTTTACAACTAGTTCCCTATCTTACATAATCTAAGCCTGGCCCCATACACCAGCAATGTTATTTTCCTTTATCCCACTTCAATTTCCCATTTCATTTCTACTGCCTCCTTTAACTAGTTTTCTTCATTCGTCCCACTACTCTTAATAGATGAAACTGTTTGAACGCGCCTTGCCCGCTTCTGGTCTAGCGCCATTGAACAAACAACCAACTCGGCACTTGGTGTTTTTGCACTGAAGTATGTTATAGTTCAACCCAACGGGACACTCCACAAAATATAGCGCTTGAGGATTTTTCCATCTCAATAAATCTGGATGCCAGATTGATGACTTCCGACAGGTAGTTTTTGACGAGTAGGGTGGAATCTTGAACCGTCATTTGAATGGAGGAATTAGTGCCCCAGGATTTTTGTCTACCGCTCATCTACATTAGGAACATTTTTTAGTAAGGAGGCATCCCCTTTTTTCTGAAAATTTTCGTACTTAGTATTGTTTAACCCTAATTTTATTAATCTGAATTCGTGCACCATTATCAATTTCTTTCTTTCATTGTTTTTGTTCGGGAGCTGCAAGACAACGGAACATTTATTCAAGGAACAAACCAGAAACCCGTGCAAAAAACATTGGCTCAATATCTGCTCCTTACCCTGCAAATGTCGACAAAATATAATACAGATAGTCATTGTCGACATTTGTCAAGTAAATGCCTCCCTTCGCTTCCCCGCTCAGCTGTCATGCTGTTCCTTTTCCGTCGCGCTCCTCGCAAGGTAAACAGGGTAAAGGCTTGCGCAAGGCAATTTAAATTTACCTCGTTCTACTGCCGCAATCCGCGTGCCTCGATTCCAGCGCTGCCGTACGGCAGAGACGCGCGTGAATCTAGGCGGCCTACATCAACGCTTATAGAACCACGTTGCCCTACATCACTGTGCTTTCCAAGCAGAACGTGGAATATATCTAGGAGAAACTTTCGTAACTGTTGCCGCTTTATTTCTTAAAATGCCGCCAAAAGCTGTAATGGCGCGGGAAACAGCAGGTGACGGAGTGAATTTTTTTTCTGCAGTGGATATAGTAATTCACTTCGCAAAAATCAAGAATATATGATATTTTTTATAACGAAACTCTGTAAATATCACTTAGTAATTTGCTGTCTTATATTTGCCTAGTGTCTTCTTCAACAATATTCACAATTATGAATCTTGACACCGTACTTAGGCGTTTAGATTTGTCTGCGAGTATACGAGACCATTGAAGAAGATTTTGTTTCACGTTGGCGCGGTGGCTGAATAGAGTCACAGAAGGACCAAAATTTCTGGGTTTAAATAGCCTATGAAAGACTACCCTCTTTACAAGACATTTCGTTCCGACAACCTGCTCGCAGCGCAAAGCCGCCACTGAGCTCGCCTCGCAAGACACTCTTCATACCGCCCTCCGACTCACATTTCCGCCATACTCCCTGCTCGGCTTTCCTGATCACTCTACCTTTGTGTTCCCTTCGTTGTCTCGCTTACGACGTGGCCGACGGCGACTGACGACGCGAAACTACAGGAACGGACGCTTAAGAGCCGCGCTCTAAAAATAGCAAGAATGATCCACCCGTGTAAAAACCTGCATTTTCCAAAAACGTGCACAAATAGCAGGAGAACACATTTCTTAGTTATAATAGCGTAAATGAAAATTGATCAATCGCAATTTAAAAACAAAAAATTAAAAAATAATAAAAAGCAAAAAATCGAAATTGACAAAATCTAAACCTCCAAAAAACGTCGAATGAACTTATAGGGTTCGTAGAACACCTTTTGAAATATGAACAAACAATTGTGAAAATGAGCACCCCGTGCAACGACAGGCATTTCCACAAAATGCCTTATAGGTGAGGGTAACCTATTTCAGTATTAAAAGAGCGTAAATGGACATTATTCGTATAACGGGAATTGCCGAAAAAACCAGTAAACATACAAAATGGAAACAAAATTGGGCGAACCCCAGCCTGGTTACCTGCTTCTAAAGGCGAAAGGATGGCGATAGTTTTTCGCAATTTCTTTACAGCAACATCGCGTTGGCTTCAATTTTAGAGTAACGCTTCCTTTGTCTCACTGACGGGGGTGTCGTAAACGAAACGCACTGAAGAAAAGTGGACTTTAGACGATAGGAGGCAACATAGTGTTGTTGATGATGATGAAGCTAGCATAAAAATGCTTGCCGCGGTTGGAGTCAAATCCCAGACCTTTGTTCTATGGAACCGACATCTATCTGATCGCGCCATTCTGACAGGGTCGAAGAAGCTTGGATTATAAAGTGTATGGCTGCATACTTCACCGCACACTACATCTTTAGTACGTTCTCTTCAAACGAAGGCGAAATCCCGCCCTTCCAATGAAGACGATGGTGTAACGACGACAATGTGGGAGGGGTGTTCAACCTTCTTCAGATGGATTCGTTAGCTGTTGTCAGATTGTGAACTTTGACTCGCAGGCGGTTTGCACTTTGATGATTCTTTGACATCGATTGCAGCGGCTTTGCTTTTGAAAAGTAGCTGTTTCATTTTCTCACGCGAGAAAACCTCGTGTTTCAACCATCGTCGTATTAGATGCAAAGCATCTCTTTCTCTCGGCTCCGTCGTCCGTCAATCTACCGGCCAGGGAGACGCCGGTAACACTGCCGCTCCAGGAGCCCTTTAAGGGGAAGCGTGCTCGTCTCGTGCCGGCACAGGAAGATACCGTCAACATTGTCGCTCCAGCATCTCATGGTCGTGGCTATGTCCCTCCCTTGTTGTGGCGCCGTCCGCAACCCCACTGCGCATGCTCGGCTCATCTCGGGCCGGCCCAAAAAGACACCGGTAACACTGTCGCTCCAGGAGCCATTAAAGGGTAAGACACCACCCGGCGCTCAGCAAGCCGAGCATGCACACTGGGGGTGTGGACGCGCCACAACGACACGGGTGGGACGTAGCCCCGTCGCATCTAATAAAATTACACCATCTTCCCGTAGGTGAACCCTGAGTAGTATGCGAAACAGCCATGGGCTCAACGCAATTTCCCATTTCGTAGTTCCGGTAAGTGAAAAGTGTGGTAGTTACCATGGAAATCAAACTAAATATAATGGTAGCTACATACCTCAACCTAACGGAAACGACAACCTGACAACTAATGGGCACCTGAATCGACCCCATGGCTGCTTTGCATACTACTTAGGGTTCCCCTACGGGACGATGGTGTAATTTTCTTAGGCATTTTTTGAGTTGTTTGATGTGAGAGATGAAAGTGAGTTTTCATCCATGACTACACCCAAAAATGTATGTTCCTTTTTAACAGGGATATGGTCACCGTTGAGGTTTATTTCAGGATACGGGCCTTACTCCGCGTCTCCTTGAGAATAGGACACAGGTACTTTTCATGGAATTGAGTTTGAAACCATTTTCGTCTGCCCTAGCGAGAACGTTTCTCTACCCAAAGCTGGACTTGACGTCCACATATATGTGTTACAAGATTTAAAAGATATTTGTACATCATCCACATACACTAAACAGGAGATCGATGAAGGCAAGGCTTTTCGAAGCGAATTCCTCTTGCACGATAAACAGCGTGCAGCTCGAAACTCCGCCTTGAGGCACGCCACTTTCTTGAATGTGAACTCTTGACAGTGCTGACCCGATTTTGACACGAAATGTTCGTTTGGACAAGTAACTATCAAGAGTGTTTAAATATTACCTGTTACAGCATAGAATTTTAAGTCGGCAAGGAATGCCGTAACCCCCATGCTGTATCCCATGCTTTTTCAATGTCAAAAAATATGGTCATGCAATGCTGTTTGCGTATAAGGCATCTTTAATGTATGATTATATGCAACAAATTGATCATTTGTGGATCGCCATGCCCGGAAGCCTGCCTGGCAGCTCTCGAGAAGACCATTGTATTCAAAAAAGTACATGAGCCTCAGGTTAATCAGCTTCTCGGAGAGCTTACAGGCAGTTTCTCAGGGTTATGGGTCTATAGATTGCGGGAGAAGAAGTGTCCTTTCCTTCTTTTAGAAAAGCCACAACTATGACCTCCCTCCAAGGCCTTGGAAGGTGCCCCGATAGCCATATTTGGTTGTATAGGTGCAGGAGTGTTTCAAGGGTGTCTGTAGGTGTAGAATCATAGTGTATGTAATGGGTGCACCAGGAGCTGAAGCCTTACAAGTGTCAAGAGCAATGTTCAGCTCATGGAGTGTAAATTCAGAGTTGTATGCAGACTTTGACTTGTTCTTGTCGCGTATAAGCCTCTTTTCGGCAGGTGTTTTGTGTTGCATGAAAGTGCTTGTGAAGCGTGCAGAACTAGACACGTGTTGGAAGTGTTGTGCAAGTGCGTTAGCCTGATCTTCCAGTGTGTTCCCTGTCGTGCTAACCAAGGGCAGGCTATGTGTGTGTTATCCTTTTAGTTTACGTATTCCGGTCCATACCTTGGGGGTGTCCGTGTATGAATTTATAGGTGTGACAAAGGCGCGCCAGCCTCCCTCCTTGTCTCACGGCGCACACGCTTACCTAATGATTGTTCTTTTGAACAAAATAAGCTTAAAACTTGTGGGGCATCTACGGAGGATGCCCCACGCCTTGTTCTGGGCCTCCCGCGCACGCCTGCAGTCGCCATTCCACCAGGGCCTTCTTGGGTTGCGCGGGGCCCTAGCGGCCTGGGGAATTGACTTTTTGCCGGCGGCGAAAATCTGCGCCGTGATGAGCTCGGTTGCCTTCTCTACAGGTAAGTGTGTTATCTATGTGTAGGGTAGTTGAGATGTTCCAGTTCCAGTTTTCTCCAGTTTGCTCTTGCTTCTATAAAGTTGCAATGGGAAGGTGAACTGTTATGGCCCTTATCTACGTATGTTAGTGAGGTAGGGAAGTGGTCACTGCCATATGGGTTAGTGCCCACATCCCACTCAAGCGATGGAAGGAGTACTGCAGAGCCAATCGCCAAGTCAAGGTTGGAATAAGTGTTGCATCCTATATTATGGTATGTAGGCTTGTGTTTGATAAATGGGCATGCTCCTGAAGATATAATGTTTTCGATTAGGCGGCCTCAGGCATCCGTGCGGAGAGGCCCCAAAAGAGTGTTGTGTGCATTGAGGTCGCCTATAAGAATGAAAGCTTCGGTTAGCTGATCTACAAGGCCCTCGAAAATCGGAGCTTGAAAGCTGGAAATCAGGAGGGATGTAGATGGAGCACACAGTTGTTAGCCTATTGAAAATTATGATTCTAATGGCAATAGCCTCAAGGACAGTGTAATTGGATAGGCTGGCATGCCAATTATTTTCCGGCGATTATGGCCACACCACCTGAAGATGTACCACCACCATCCCTGTCCTTCCTAAATACAATGTAACTATTCAAGAGATTTGTGTGTTTGGAGTTTAAATGTGTTTCTTGAAGACACATCACACTTGGCTGATTGGAATGCAATATATCGTACACATCATCAAGATTTTTAAGGAGGCCTCTACAGTTCCACTGATGACATTTTCTCTTTCCATTATGTACATGTAAGAGCTACTGGAATGTGTGTGTGTGGGATCGTGTTTTGTCTATCAGGGGCTAGTATTCTTGGAGCGGGTTTTTTTTACTTTGGCTTTTCTGTTGGTTTGGACGCCGCAGCCTGTTCCTTGCGCAGTGATGCAGACAGGAACGGTCCGATGTCCATTTCCTCATCAGATGTTCGAGGGGTGTCCGGCGGACCGGCCCCCTGGACATGGCACTCTTTTGGGTGCCTTTGGTTCCAGATGCCAGCGCCGCAGGCGGGACAGGCGGCGGGGCTTCGATGTGCGCTGCTGTGGGCCCTCCCGTGTCCATCTCCGTTCCCTCAAGTGTCCCTATGGCTGGTTGAGAGGAAACAGTGAGAGCGGCAGAGCCCCCAGCGGCGATCACAATCGCCACATTCGCTGGAGTCGCCACACTGGGCGATTCCTGACCACTCTGGACTACCAAAGGCAGACCTGGAAGAGGCGGGTCCCTGCAGCCTCTACAGGTGTTGTATAGGCAGCAGGTGGCTGCTCAACAGGGTGTTGGGACAGCAAAACGACACTAAGAAGAGTGCACTTTGTTGCCGTGCTGACCAAACGCCGCCCCAACCTCTGGCGGGCAGAGTCTGGTGTACGATGTGGCCGAAAGCAGCTTGTGCTTTTGGCGCACCTCGGGATAGGTGATGCTTTTATTTAGTTTTATATGGATTATTTTTTTTGCCTCGAATTGTGTACATGCATGCGAATAAGCAGCGTGCGGTCCGCTGCGATTCGGGCACTTCAGAGTGGTGCTTTCACAATCTTCTGAGGAGTGACCTGCGTCAGCACATTTGGCACGTGTCAACTTTCCTCTGCATGATAGGGTTCCATGGACGTATTGTTGGCACCTAAAACAGGGCCTCGGATTAGGGACATATGGTCGTACGTTGCAGCTAAGGAAACCCACTTTGGCGTTGTGCGATCAAACGTTAGGATTAGATGCTTTGTGGAAGTTTCTTAATTCGCTCTCCGGATTGTACGATTCGTTTCACTGCAGTTACACCTTGAGGTTGGAGCGCCTCAAGAAGATCTGCCTCCGTCTCAGACTAGTTGTTTCTCTGATATGACTCCTTGCGAGGAGTTGAGGTTGCGGTGTGGTGTCACAGTGACAGTCAAGTCGGCCAACGTCGTCTGTTTCAGTAAGTTCTCACTCTGATTTTTCCTTTTTACTTCCATCAGTACATCACCTGATGCGAGTTTCTTAGCATCATAGTCTGAACCAACAACAGACTCAATGCATTTTGCCAAAAGAATGAGAGGCTTCTTAGCAGTTTCTGCAGAGTGAATGACAAGAAATTTGTGGAAATGCTCTGATTTACCTTTAGCTAGTACTTCGGTGCAGCACCTTTTAGGAGGCCGATCATTGGATTGGGGGATAAAGAAAAAACCATGCGATATTGAAAAAAGCAGGAGACAGGGGTACTTCCTTCGCTGCGTTTACCCTGATGCCGAGAAATGTCCTGGAGCTCCCTACCTGGCAAACATACAGGGACCCCATCCGCCGGAGCTTGACCTGAGCTCCGACGGACACAGTTTGTGGTTTCTGCCCTTCACCTTTCAGCTGCTAGCCATGGTAGATTACAGCGTGAGTATGGGGGCTCGGGGTCGGCGGTGTCGCCAATGCCGTCACCAAGATTGCTCAAGGTGCCCCATGCGGGAAACGTACTCGTTTCCGTTTCTTCCTGTGAATAAACCCTTCTGCACCGTAACAGTTTCTGGTAAGGGTGCTGGGTACCTTACGAGAAGACGGATCAACCGGAGCTTCGCCGCAGCCGCCGAGTCACCGTTCTTTCACCACCCTGCTGACACTACCGAAAGCAATCACACGATGCCCACGGTCAACTGCCGCCGTACATGGAGCCCCGTATGTTCTCTGAAAACGACGAAGACGACGTCGATGAATGGCTCATCCACTATGACCGGGTGAGCAAGTTCAATCCCTTGGATACTGCTGCGAAGCTGGAAAACGTCATGGTGTTCTTGTCGGGCACTGCTGTGACGTAGTTCGAAAACCACGAAGGCACACTAACCACCTGGAGCCGACTAGTCGCGAAAGTTAAAAAGCGCTTCGGCGATTCCATGGCGAAAAAAGAGCGGGCAGAGCACACTTTGCTTCAGCGGGTACAATTGGCCGTAGAGTCTTGTACGACGTATATCGAGGATGCACTGAAACTGTGCCGGACTATGGATCCCACAATGTCTGAGGACGACGAGGGGGCCCACTACTAAAGGGCATCGCCGAAGACGTCTATACTTTTCTGATTAGTAAAGGAAGCTCGACCACCGTCGCAGGCGTCATTCGACATTGCCAAACATTTGTCAGCATTGAAAACACGCCGCATCGCACCGAAGATTCGCCGCTTGCCAAATGTCACTACTGTGGCCAGCGTGGATGACCACCAGGCCGTGGAATACACGTCGATAATGCGGCAGATCGTTCGAGAAGAATGTCGTCTTCATGGTGACTCGGTGCATCGCTGCGCTACGACCTGCGTCTGCAACACGCAGCAGGACACCACGTCTCGAAGATCCTAGGTTCCGCCTGAATCCTAAACCTCCGTGACCCCCCGTGACCTCCGCGAGCTTCAACTGCTCCCGACACTCGTTCACGCCAGCTGAACCCACCGACTGGGCATGGTCCTCATCTCGCGGCGGCTACTCACGTCCACGCGAGGACAATTATCATGGTCAAAACCGACGTGCCTACCGACGACCACGTGCCTAACAGCCTGCAACAAAACGTTATGAGTCCACCACCGACATGCTTCATTTGCGGAATCGTGGACCGTATCGCGCACGGGTTTGCCGTCAACGCTCTCCGATTACAATGCAAGATCCTCGGCACAACTACTCCCGACCTACCCCTCGAAGCTCCAAAGTTTCTGGTCCCAGGACTTCTTCCAGGTCACCAAGTTTCGCGCGAGACACACAGCTGGCACCCAGCGCAACGCCTCACCAGCCGCATCTGATCGCAGCTTGGCACCCCCCTCCGGACGCCAGCACCGCTCCCCGTCGCTCCGGCGTCGCCGGGAAACTAGTCAGCGCTGCCGATGGAGGTCAGGTCGCTGGACAGCCTTTGACAGAGAACCCTCCAACCGTATTTATGGAAACAAACAAGCTTCAAGTGTTCATCGATGGAGTCTGTACTGTAGCATTAGTAGACAGTGGCGCAACTGATTCTGTAATGAGTAGTGCGTTCAATGACAGCTTAGGCCCTAAAGTCATGTTCAAGTGGGACAAATACATTGTTTCGTAGGGTAGGCGGCGAGCCTGTGTGCCCTCTCGGTGTTTGTCCAGCCCACGTCTCACTCAGGATGAACATTTGGGGCGGAATTTCTTATACTCCCGAAGTCAACCTATGACGCCATTGTGGGCATTGGTTTCTTGCGTGACTGTAGTGCTACCGTGGATTGCGCAAATGACGAGCTTTTTGCAAGCAGCTTCCTCCTTTCTGGACTTGCTGAAGAGCCCCAGAGCAGCGAAAACGCTCTGCGTGTTTCTGACGACTCCGTCCTGTATGCTTGGTTCTTGTCGGTTGTTCCAGTAAATACTTCGACTGCTGACGCCCGTCCGTTTGTTGCTGCGGTGGAACCGATCACATTGAACTGCATCAAGAAAGACCTTTTGGTGCTTCGTTGTGTTTTGTCCATCGAACGAGGATGCAGCTCTTTGTGTGCGATCAACTGTCCAGCTGAAAGTATCGTGCTACCGCAAGTTATGAAGCTTGCTAAGTATAAGGAGTCACAGACAGCTTTAGTTGCTGTCGTGAGTTACAATGAAGCTGGCTCTGACGAAGTTGGTATACCGGACTTCAAGCTTCTTATTATGGTGGACAAGTCCCTGTCATCAGCTGACCCTGACGTATTGGTGGATGTCCTCTAAAAACACGTTGCCATCTTCGACTTTGCTCAAGATGACTCCAGAACTACACTTGCGGTCTTCCGAACTCGTCACACCATAGACACTCGACAAGCACACCCAACTAGACAGAAACCTTACCGCGTGGCGCAATCAGAGGGCCTGGTTATCGCTAACCAGGTAAAGGAAGCGCAACACAAGGGCGTAATACAGGGTTCAAGCCCGTAGGCGGCGCCGATGATTATTGTGTAGAAGGACGGCTCCTGGAGATTTTGTGTCGACTACAGGAAGTTTGAACTTCATCACAAAAAATGACGTCTATCTGCTACCCAGAATCGATGACGTGGCAGACTGTCCTCCATTCGGCATCCTATTTCTCGTCCGTGGACCTAAAATCCGGTTATTAGCAGATTCCTATGGGCCAAAGCACAGAGAAAACCGCATTTGTTACTCCGGACGGTCTTTTTGAATTAACGTTATGCATTTCGGCCTGTGTAACGCCCAAGCGACGTTCTAAAGGTTCATGGACACTGATTCTGGGAGGCGTAAAGTGGGAAATTTGTTTTTGTTGTCTGGACGATGTTGTGATATTCGGACAAACATTTGACGAGCATAACGTGCGCCTAGCGACCGTTCTGCAATGCTTACAAAGTGGCAGCCTAGTCCTTAATTTAAAGAAATGTCGTTTTGGTGAACGTCAGCCGCTACTTCTCGGACACCTCGTCGACAAGGATGGCGTCAGACAGGAACGTGAAGAGATTGCAGCCGTCACGAGCTTCAATCAACTCCAATCAGTGCGAGACCTACGTAGCTTCTTGGGACTTTGTCTTACTTACATCGCTTTGTTCCTCATTTCGCTGACCTGGCGTCTCCTCTAACTGGCCTATTGCACAACAACGCCTCGTTAACGTGGACACCGGAATGTGAAGCCACGTTCTATCAGTTGAAATTTCTTTTGACATCGGGACTGATCCTTGGCCACTATGATCCTCGCGCTCCTGCCGAAATACATGCAGACGCTAGCAGAATTGGTCTTGGGACAGTACTAAGACAGAGGTACGGCAACGCAGAGCATCGGATCGCTTACGCTAACCGCTGCCTAAATAACGCTGAGCGGACTTACACAGTTAACCAAGCAAGAATGCTTGTCTGTGGTCTTTGCACTAACCAAATTTCGTTCCTACATATATAGGCATTCCAATTCCAATTTTTACCGATCACGCGCTGGGCTGGTTGGTTGGCCTTCGTGACCCTAATGGTTGACTCGCAAGATGGACGCCTAGACTTCAAGATTACGATTTTGTCGTAACTTAGAAAAGCGCCCGTCGGCACGCGGATGATGATTGCCTTTACCGACTTCCTGATGCGCAGACTGAGCGCGAAGCAGACAATTTTGATGACTGTTTTGCAGCTGGGGACCCCTCTTTTATAGACCATACAACTTTCCAAACGGAGCAGCAAAATGAGGCGAGCGTTTAGCCTCTGAGACAGCTCCTCACCACTACTACTTTCGCGACGGCCTGCGTTATAAGAAACATTGCAGCCCTGGGGGCACACAATACCTTCTGGTCCTTCCAACGTGGCTACGTGCATCAGTTTTACGCAGTATACAATCGGCCTACTTCGGGTCAAATGAGTGTCATACGCACTCTACAACCAGCCTAGAGCTATTATTCTGGCCAAATATGCGTCGCGAAGTTCAGAACTACGTGTCCAGTTGCCATCAGTGCAAGCGCTACAAGCGTCCTACAAGAATTGTACCTGGTCAGCTGCAGCCGATACCACCTTCCAGATATCCGTTCGAGCAAGTCGGCGTTCATCTTATCGAGCCATTTCCACACTCCTCAACCGGCCATCGCTACGTCATCGTCTGTGTCGACCACCTCACGCGCTACACAGTAACGGTATCTGTAGCAGCAGCGACGGCAGTAAATGTTTCGGTATTCCTGCTTCACTGTGTCATCCTCAGGCATGGTGCTCCCCGCGTGATTATTAGGGATCGCTGTCGCCGATTCGTCGCCGTCGTTGTGGAAGAATTGCTGCGCCTTTGTTCATCACACTTTAGTCATTCGGTACCGTATCATCCTCAAACGAATGGCTTGAAAGAGCGTAGAAACGGACTCTGACAAGCGTGATCTCAATGTACCTTGACTATCGCCACAAGATCTGGGATGAGATTTTACCCTTCCTCACGCACGGGTACAACACGGCGCAGCAGGAGACCACAGGCTATCACCCCTTCTTTTTGCTTGATGTTCGTACACATAGCTTCATGGACACGATCTTGCCCTTCTCTCTAGATCATGACCCTTCTGTTACCCGTACGCTGTGTCTTGCCGAAGAGGCGAGTCTTGTTGCTCGCCTACGGACCCTGGTTTCCCAGCCCCGCAGTCGACACCGTGCAGTCTCTTACGCCAAAGGCGACTTCGTTTTGTTTTGGATACCGGTATGCAAACGGGGCCTGTACGGCAAGGTCCCATTACACGGGCCCATACGTCGTCGTCGATCGCTTGAGCAACGTCACTTACGTTGTCTCTCGTATGACAACATCTGGACACAAGTTTACCAAAACTCAACTCGCCCACGTCGCCCGTTTGAAGCTAATCTACGCATGCCCTTGACTGTGAAGCGCCCGAGGAGCTTCGTCTGAAACCGAGGGAAATTTCGCATCGTCTGCGATCGGGGGAAATGTCAGGTCGGGAAGTAGCCGATCGCTTATGCGAATCAATTCCCTTGAAGAGGTATGTGTCGAGTGGTGCTGAATAGCTTACGAAGAGACAAAAGCCTCTGCTCGCTCGTACTGCCGGAACGTCCAATTGCCGCCTCCAACGTACTCGTTCGTCTTTTCCTGTGAATAAACCCTGATGCACAGTAACAATATTAAGCTTTCAGAATTCTAGCTCACAGTTTGTTGATTTCGTGATGCGGCAACATTGTTCCTCCAAATCTTCCCTTTTCGGGATAACATCTCAAGTGCATTTGTGATACGAAGAAATCAGGAACAACAACTTTTATTCCAACACTCGCAAGGCGGCGGAAAGGACAATCGGTAGAGCATCGGGCTGCTGCTGTCGAGGCCCGTGCATGATGAAATTCAACCGGATTGCCGTTGTTTTATTTACTCTCACCAGCGGTAACTATTTTCTTGGCGGGACCACAACAAAAAAGGGCTCTTCCTCGCAGAAAGGAGCACGTAATGCTTTCACCTTTAAAAAATATACAAAATACAACTCACAAAATCCAATATATGCATCCTACTCATCTCCGCCGAAGAAGAAGACTCCGCCGAAGAACTCCGAAAAAAAAAGCATTTGAAATACGAATAAAAACAGTGAAACTGAGTTAACCGCGTGACGTACAGTTTTTTCTGGAAAATTCCCATTTGGCATGAGGAAGACATTAAATATTTATGAAATCATGAACGGAAGTACATAGTTGGTAGAACGGCATTTTGAAAAACAAAACAGCAGATATAGAAAAATAAACTTCCTTGAAATAGGCTGCCAAAGGAAAAAAGCGCTGATAGGAACGACGAAAACACAAATAAAAATTCGCAATACCCACCCTTGCGCAAAGCCGTGTATCTGCTGAAAAACAAATGGTGAATTGACTGCCCTCCATCCCTATAATGTGATAACTATAAATCACCGGCGCCAAGAAAGAAATCAAATCTTGAAAGAATAATAACCTAACGCATTTGGCTACCCGTAGCCACATCGGGCTATAAAAATCATTGTGGGCAAGACAGGTTAGAATGTTACGGATTAACAAACAAGTCTATAGTTTCTGCTGATTTTGTTACTCACTGAATGGCTATTTCTTTATTATTCTCGAATTACTGATGTAGGCCCCCTTACATGTCTAACACCCATTGCTACGGTAATGTTTACTACGAATTGATTTAGTCCGCCTGTCGTATCTACGAGACTCCAAGCGGTAGTGCTGTCGAGGATGCGCGTTGGTTTCACCACCGAAAGTTGGTGGTTTGCACCTCACCAAGTTTTATTTCTTTTTTCTTCGAGCCATCAGGCGTTTCGGGCTTCGTCTGTGCAGCATGGTTGCCGGATTTTTAGCTCTGAAGTCAAGGATGGAGAAGTACCTTCCGCGTCGGCTTCAGTTAAGACAGGGCGTTGGAATATATGAAACAGTAGACGTAAAGTCATTTATGATTGTACAAAGAGGTTCTCTATTCGAGTAACTGGCAACTTTAAGGGGGGTTATTTGAGATTGTTCCTTATTGTATTGAGATTTGCGTATATTTTGCTTTGATGAACAGACAACGTTAGTAATACACTACCTGCTGATCATTTTTGCCTTCCCGTTTTATTTTTAAATGGCTGAGCATACGCAAGACCATCGAATAAACTTGCATGCATGCCGACGAATCATTTGAAACCGTCATATCCTATCCTAAAGAAGAAAACTTCGTACCTTGAGTAAGTCTTTAATGCTGGATTTATTATGGCTTATGTGTCTTTACATCGCGCTTAGAGGGTCACCAGCTACGTCAAAAACGGCGTAGTGGAAGATCGTTTTCGCCCAGTACTGCCGGATTTTGCCTTGGCCTTCACCACTTCCGGCGTCATCGTACGCCGTCTTGGAGTTTCTGGAAAAGGGTGCAATACAACCGTGTAAAAATGTGTTCAAGCGGACGACCGTCTTTTCATTCGCTAACTCCAAATACTGCGGGCTTCCAGTAATAACTTCATTTTGGAGCTCCTAAAACAAGGTTTTACCCGGACCGCCTTACAGATCCTTTGGTCTTTGAATCTATGCCGAAATTGACATGCTAGAGCTGGCACACGTTGTGACACTGCTTACTGTCATTTTTGCAGCACAGGCAGGAGGGTCGGGTGCCAATCGTGATCGTCATTCGCCTCCCGTGCGTACCTGTTCTTTTGTACAGAGCAGCAATGTGTACTGATATCTGTACTCGGTGGAGTACTCGGAGTCGCATACTTACGGACGAAAACTTACGCCCCCATTTTTTGTGCAATTATTGCCGGTTGTTTTATTATATTCGCTCTTTTTTTCTTAGCGCTTGTGGACGTCTGCTGCTTTCAGGTCCCTGGGTTCCGGCTACTGCAGGCTCTCGACAAGGCGAAAGGAGCCGTTCAACAGATAGGATTGAAAAGATCGGCGGAAAAAGAAGCCTTCAATGCTAAGACCCAGAAATTTCTGTATTGTTGCAAGGGCCAAAAATCATTGCCGAAAAACATGTCAAATTACTTCGTCTACCATTTCAGGGCGACGAAAGCCGAAACACATCAGGGAGAGTACATTCTGCACATGTCCTGGATAACCTCAAGAAATTGGTGGATTCCTAATTGGCGACTCTTTTGATATCACGGATGTACCTATCACCTCCCCAATCAGGTATCAGATACTATACGTCAGTGTCAATTAGTCGCAAAAGGGCGTTACGCTTTCCTACGCAATACCCATCGGATTTTCTAGCACGCGAGCAGCAGGCTGCTGCTCGGTACAGGCGTTATCAATACACAGGTAGGTAGGTATATATCAGCCCACTGAAAGATCCATCGGGATTGACTGAGAAATGTCCCCAATTCCAGGACATCCTGCGTGTTCCCAGCTACAAACGCTCGTGAACGATTACTTGCTGTCAGTATCGCCTCCGCTGGCCCCGAACAGTTAAAACTAAACATCATTCGATTTAAGAAATAGGGACAACGAATCCAGTCTAGCAAGAAGACTCATCCGCGACAAAGGTCACACCAAGAACGCCGCCAGGGACAGCACCATATCCAGGTTTAAGTTTTATGAGGCGGCTATCGACTCCAGCTATGCCATTCCGTCTAAATCCACCCGCGGCCTCTTTCTGACTTAGTTTACTCGTAAACTGCGCGAACCGACGAAGTTGCTGCTGCTTCTCTAGTTTAGGGCAAGCAACCTCGCCACGGAAACTCTTCGGCAGCTGCTTTGTAGATCTTGACTCGGCTGTCAGCATGGACGTTGTAAACCCTACACACATTACCGAAATCTGTAGTTCTTGTGTGGCTGGCTTTTCTACACGGCTGCTGTGTTAAAAGCAAAAGCATGCAAGCCATGCAGTGGAGCCACTTTTCGTATCTATGAGAGTGTGTGTCCTTAAGACAAAAAGGAATAACAGAGATTTATAGAGGGCTTCGGAAGTCTCGGAAATCCCACCCGGACCCAATGACGTTCGCGAACATTTTTAGAGGCGGCGCACTGAAATACTGAACTTCGAAACGACTAGTGGGAGATCTCAGACCCGTATTCTCAGGCCGACGAGGACATCGCCGGACTAGCGAGAAACCATACCCTAGCATATCCACCTTGTGTGACGTACTTCTGCCTTTCCTACGCTAATCAGAAAAACAAACGAACAGCAGCATAACGGAATACTTTCTCATGCATGAGCGAGGAGGCGGCGCCGGGCGTAGGAGTCAGTAGCAGCGAAACGGTTCCGGAAAATTCTATCGGTGACAACGCCGAGCACAAACACGCAAACGTGTATGGGCCGACGCTTTCTCAGAAATATTCCGTTCATGCCCAAAGACGTTCAGGGATAACCACAGAAATAAATTTTACGTTTCTTGACACGTCATTCGGGCCGCATTAGGGCCAGTCAGTGCTAAGCGAAGTCATAACTGTGCAAGATATCTACAAAGGTGCGTTTGCCAACGCTTCGGCCATGTTCTCTTTACACTGGGTTGACGGTTAGCTACCGGTTTAGATCGAACGAGGTAAACAGGGGCCGGCCGCTTGACGTGCAATGAGTTTTACGTTGCTTGTCCCGCCTTTGGCCAAACATTGACTACGCCTGAACCGTGAACCGCATTTTTGCGTTTGTTCACGCCATCCGTGGGCGTCGGCGTGGCGCTTGCGTTTTTTTTTTCGCGCCCGCGGCGACGTTTCGGCTTGCGGGCAGCTTATGCCTCGGTCAGAAATAACGCGCGACCCGCGCAGCAGTGGGAAGAGCCTGGCGACTTGCGGCAATGGGGAGTTACGCCTGTCATGGCGGCAGTTTCGAAGCGCTCGGGGCCGCCGGGCTGGCCTCGCCAGAAATGCTTAGGCTTATCACTGCGGCGGATATTTTGGGTGTTTTCCCTAGCGGCGCAGTTGATGCTTTATAGCTGCGTTTCTGAGGGCGGCCCTCGGTTATTACTGTTGAATAGCAGGCGAGCTGCAGAATTTTATTGACGTTCAAAGGAGTGAGGGAGTTGATTCGCTATCATAGTTTTGAAACAGCCCCGTGGCAACATTTTGGGCTGGTGGATGTACCAAGCCAGCGGATTCATTTTCTCCCCGCAAACCAGTGTGCAAATGGCCGCAGACGCCGGTGTCGTGCGTATGTGTGATTGTACTGTACATTTTACGGTGCTTTCAAATCGCTTCTTTCGTGTGGCCCAGTACGGTACGACTAAAAATAAATCGTACGTCCTTTTCCGAAACAAAGAGGTAAAACAATAAATCCTTGATTGTAAAAAGGTATGCACAACGACAACTGCGTCCGAGCTTCATTCAGCGCACCTTATAAGCACATGTGTAGAGTTGCTTCTGTTTATATATACTTATAAAATTCTTTACTTGAGGCTCAGACTCAATTGTCCTTGTCCATTGTGTCTTTACAGCTTCGCGTGTGTTACGTTTTCGTTTAAGGGACGTTTGATTGTAGTTCTTAATGCTGGTGGTCATGAATACGCTCACGAGCGCGTGTCCGCTTAACCGTTTGCTCTTCGGCCGAACGAACCTACCTGTGGCCTGCCCATAAAGCTTCGAATAGGATTTCAGGTGATCATTATCATTAAAGCTCGTTAAGGTGGGCTTTACTGATGAGGTTTAGCGTGCGCAAATAACACGTTGAAGTCAGTTATTTCAAGCTTTGCTTGAAAGCATTCAGGCATGCTGTCACCCATTCAGGTAGCTGGAAGCAAGAGTAATTCGGCGGACGATGCCAGAAGCGCAAGTGGATCATACAGCGGGCACTGCAGATCGTGCCTCGCATACAAATCGCCGTAATCGTGATACGAATGGCGTTGTTAGCCCTATTCTTGAGGAGGATCCAATTCTGAATCAATACTGTGCACTTACCTTGTCTCTTCACGCGCTCAGGATTAGCTGAGAACAACTTTGCTTCAGCTAGGGCGAACTACAACCACAGACACAGCACAGTGCACGGCATGTTGTCAAAACGGCCGCACAAATCAGGTTGCACGTTGTCTAAGGAATTCTCTGCTCCGACATCATTGTTGAGTGCTCAAGGGCTTCAACATAGCGCTCCACATTTGATAGCAGCACGCACAGTCCCAAGTATATTTTAAAGCAAAGTTTTGAGTGGTTCTCTGATATAGTCATCCGTCGAGCCAAACGAACCACAGAAAACCCAACTTCACAAAACGGGTTTCACAAAATATACATAATCAGGGTCACCAAGTACCTCAAGCAGAAACGCTTCCTTTTGTAGGAATCGAACCAGGATAACTCTCGTTATCAAGCCGGCGTCTATTCGATTACGCCAATTTGATGCGGTAGATAGCTTCGGTTTTGGACTGTAATATTGAATTAGGAAGGGCGTGAGAAAAATTGCCTTTTTACCCTTTTTTTTCTAAGAAAGGGGCATTGATTTTTTCAGAAATGTTTGCAAATGTAAAACTTCGTGAGGCCGAGGTGTGACCATCCTCACAGCTCATTATCAGAGAAATGGTGGGGCATAGTAGCTAATAACTACGGCATGAGTTGACTAAGCCGACACAATAGGTACCGCCACTGCGTCTGCGGAATGTACTATGGGTGCAAATATTTATAACTACACAAAACGTGACAAATAGGCCGTTGAAAATTCCATCGGTATGATAAAATGTTGATGCCGCACAAGTGCTTAAACTATCAAAAGTTGAATAAAAGGCAAACGGGTGCATTTTCCCCAGTATGATTGGACAACTATAGATCCCCTTCACTGAAAAGTTTAGCGGGAGATTTCTTCGCTTTGCAACACTGGGAATCGCCATGCCTGTGCCGCGGTGCCTTCGCATGCGCAATGCGAATGCACGTAACAGAAAGAAACGGACGCGCGTGCTCTGCCCCGTTTCAACCCGAATCTCGGCGATGGTGTCAACAGACTTATAAATACTCGCCCTCACATTGTCTGGTAGCTTTATCTCGCCTCCGAGAAATTCCGGACACCAAATAAAACCGAAGTTGTGAAAGAAATCGACAGCAGGATCAAAATTCCGACCCTTAGCGACAACGGATGTCGACACCAATGCTATTTATGCGTGGTAGAGTACAAAAATCACATAATGTTTTAAAGAAATGCTTCCAATTTTACTAAAATTCAGGCACGATGGTTGCGTAGCACTCAGTGCATGTTAGGCTGTCGCCCGAGCCGTGCCGCGCTGACACCGCTGGCTCGAAAGTTTACAAACATTCAGGCACGATGGTAGCGTAGCAGTCAGTGCATGTTAGGTTGTTGCCCGAGCCGTGTCGCTCTGGCACCGCTCGCTCAAAATTTTACGAAACTTCAGGCATGATGGCAGCGTAGCAGTCAGTGCATGTTAGGCTGTTGCCCGAGCCGTGCCGCGCAGCCACCGCTCGCTCGAAATTTTACGAAACTTCAGGCACGACAGTAGCGTAGCAGTCCGTGCGTGTTAGGCTGTCGCCCAGCCGTGAAGCGCTGGCACCGCTCGCTCGAACTTTTACGAACATTCAGGCACGATGGTAGCATAGCAGTCAGTGCATGTTAAGCTGTCGCCCAAGCCATGCCCCGCTGGCACCGCTCGCTCGCCTTAGTCGACCCGAGCGCTGGCGGGTCTCCAGCGCCATTCCGTCAAGTCAATTGAGTTTGGCTTCCACACGGGAAAATTGCCGGCAACAATACTTCTTTTCTTGTCCTTCAAAAGGGGACACAACAAAGGAGCGACGGGCTTTCAGCAGCATACGCGCTCGACTTGGCCCACCATAAAGCAGTTGCAAGGCTGCGAAGTTTTTACTGCTCTACCTAGCCGCGCGACAACTTTGAGCCTACTTGTCCATTGGTAGATTGTAAAGTGCTGCACGACACGGTGTTTGGCATAGAAGTATTGCTTGCGTTCAGTGGGGAACGTTCTGTGGGGCACATCAGCCAACTTCCCTGGCCACGTCAATGCTGGCGGAAATGGCACGGACCCCCAAACGCCGCGAATGCTGAATCTGCCTTGGAATCAGAACTCAAATCTGGCGACTGCATGCGGCGCTTACTGTGCACATGCAAGCACTTCACCGCCAGCAGGGGATTCCCCTGTATACGGCAGATCGTGGAACAGTTCTTTCACTGGGTGCGGTGGCACCGCACAAATATGGTCACCTATTCCATTATTGCTTTTACCACAGGTGAGCAAATGCTATAGAAAGTGTATTCGCTCTAGCGGCCCGTTTTTGCTTGTGCTGCGGCCCGCACGGCTGTGTTCTTGGTGTTTCAAGTGCTTGCGTTGTTAAAATAGAATTACTGTTAATCGGCGACATCAGTGCGAACACTGGCCCTGACCTAATGAAGATTGCCAAACAACCAAGCGAGATCGCTTTCGATATCACAAATATCAAAGAAAAACCGCTCAGTGACATTAAAATTAAATTGGATGCCTTATCATTACTTGTAAGCCAGATTGCCTGTTACCAGGATCAGCTTGTTTTCACAACCCAGACCACTCGTGATCTACAACAAATGGTGACGATATAGAAACCGTTGCGGAAGGCCAAATTTAATTATTTATGGGTTGAGGAAGGCAACGAGAAGACTTTAAAAGTTCTTGAACGAGTGGTTAAAAAGAACGTTTTTGAAGACATTCTGAAAGTGCCGCACATTGCTATTCAAGAATTCATCTCGGCAGGCCACCACCAAACAAAACAAGACAGATAATCCTGAAACTTCTTGATTTGAGACAAAAACCTTATATACTGAAGAAGGTACACAAACTTAGAAACACCAACTTATCTAGTGGCCAAGAATTTTCCTACGTGTACGCTTTGTCAGAAAAATGCTCTGGGACAGTGCTAAAAAGAATCGCTAAAGAATGGGGAGGGTATCGCTATCCTTCACTACGTTGTACATTAACAAAGGAAGCTCACGTTTGGGACGAATTTCGCAGCAAAAGAGTGCTACTTCAAAAAAAGATAACCAGGCGACTCGGCAACTCCAGGTGGCTTATGAAGAGGATGCAGGCGCATTTGAGAGCGTCGTAAGCGTTTCCCTAAATCAAGGACTTGCAATACCTTCTCTCAACCCTCTCAGGCCTCAAAAATCGTTTAGGATTCTGACCTCGGCCTCTACAAAAACGAGGCGGCAAAGAAATATTATTGTTAACGTCAGAAGTGTGGTCAATAAAGCCGAGCAGCTCGAAATCGCTCTCCTGCAATATGACTCACAAGTGACAATCCCGAAGGAAACATGGCTGCACAAGGATAATGCGGATGACATAGCATTTCCACCGTCATATTGTTGCGTCTTAGTAGACAGAGGTGTAGACAGCAGGATGGTGATGTACCTATTTATTAGGCGTAGCGCTACACCGAAGAGTAGAGGCAGCATGGGGAGGCTCAGCGAAGAGGGCAGAAGAAGTCTGGCGCGCGAGCGGTGGACCCACACATTCACGTCGTCGTCTTCAAACCCCCGGCTTGCCAAGAAGCACAGAACGTAGCACTGACTGGGGATTAAAATCTGCACGGCGATCGCACACACCTCAAGCAGGGGATTGCGGCTTGACAAATATCCACGTGACATTTGCCCCCCCCCCCCCCCGTCGAGAGAGCATCGTCCCGATGCGTGCAAAGCTCTTGAAAAAAAATGAATGCGCTTGCGGCATTGTCTCTCTATGTGTGAGATAGGGCTTCATGCGCACGACATGAATGACGTCAAGGCGGTGGTTGCGCCGGCGTTGAGAAACGATTCGGTCGTCTACAACCTCGTAAGTTACGTCGCTCAGCTGGCGCAAAACTCTATAATGACCAAAATAGCGTTTGAAGAGCTTTTCAGAGAGTCGTCGACGTCGAACAAGAGCCCTTACTCAGACTCGTTCGCCGGGTTTAAAAACGGCAGTCCTGTGACGGAGGTTGTAACGGTGCGTGTGATAACGCTGTTGCTACCTCGTTCGTTAGCGCGCCAGTTGACGCGCCTCTTACGCTCGTCACGTAAACTCATTTACTGCATGTTGTCGTTGCTGGTTTCGTGAGGCAGCATTGCGTCCAACATAGTGGTCACGGGACAGCCGTAAAGGAGGAAGAACGGCGTCATCCGGGTCGTGTCTTGGTGAGCCGTATTGTAGGCGAATGTCACGTATGGCATTACGGAGTCCAAGGTCTTGTGTCAACCCGTCTGTCTGCGGGTGGTACGCTGTTGAGGTCCGATGTGAAGTACCGCTGAGTTGCATCACTGCGTGGACAAGCCCAGCAGTAAACATTTGCCTCTGTCCGTAATAAGCACGGCCGGGGCACCATGCCGGAGAACAATCTTGTCAATGAAAAACTTGGCGACCTCCAATGCAGTTTCTCTTTGGAGGGCTTTTGTTTCTGCATACCGAGTGAGGTAATCGGTGGCGACTACAATCCACTTGTTCCCCGCGGACGACGTCGGAAATGGTGCCAACAGGTCCATCTCGACCTGTTAAAACGGCTTCTCGGGGATTTGGAGAGGGTGCAGGAGGCCCGCAGGCCGGAGTGGTGGCGCTTTCCGTCGCTGACATTCACGGGACGTGCGCACATAATGCCGCACGGCTGCAGAAAGTTTTTGCCAGTAGTATAACTGCTGGATCCTAGTCACAGGGTACGGGTGAAGCCGAGGTGACCCGCCGTGGGCTCATCGTGGCAAGCCTGCAGAACCTCGTAACGAAGTATCGCTGGAACAACAAGCCGGTAGCTTCGGCCACGCGGAGAAACGTTCGCTTTGTAAAGGACACCACTGCAGAGACTGAAGGATGACATCACTCTTAAAAACAACAGCGGCACAGTGGGCGAACATCCCTCCGAAAAAATTAATCAGCGGCCGTAGCTCGGAGTACCCCCGTTGCTGTTCCGACACCGAGGATGTGTCCAGCACGCCAAGAATAGCGTCGTCATCGGTGCACTCATTCACCGACGCAGGGACAGCTGGTGCTCGGCAGAGACAATCGGCTTCGGCATGCTCTTGGCCGGACTTGTAAGCGACTTTGACGTCAAATTCTTGAAGGCGAAGGCTCCACCGAGCTAATCGTCCAGACGGGTGTTTTAGGCTTATCAACCAGCAGAGGGAGTGATGGTCACTGACCACTGTAAATGGACGCTACAGGTATGGTTGGAATTTAAGCACTGCCCAAACGACGGCGAGGCACTCTTTTACGGTTTCCGAGTAGTTGGCTTCCGAAGAGAACAACGTTCGGCTAGCGCACGCTATCACCCTTTCGGCGCCGTCTTGCCATTGCAGAAGAACCGCTCCGAGTCCAACGTTACTGGCGTCGGTATGAAGCATGATGCTGGCGTTCTCGTCGAAATGGGCCAAGACTGGATGTATTTGCAACCATTGGCGCAGCTCATCGGACGCCCTCTGTTGCTCGTCATTCCAAAGGAACACGACATCATCCCTAGTAAGGGTGGTCAGCGGAGCTGCGATGCGGGCGATGTCCTGTATAAATCGTCGGTAGTAGGAGCATAGCCCCAAGAAGCACCTCACGGCTTTCTTGTTGGTTGACACGTGGAACTGGGATACCGCTTCAGTCTTAGCCGGATCAGTTTGTACTCCGGCACTGCTAACCACATGGCCCAGAAACAAGAGTTCCTCGTACTAAAAATGACACTTTGCAGGCTTTAGTGTACGTCTGGCGGATCGTATTGCCTCGAGGACAGACGTGAGACATTCGAGGTGTTCTCCACACGGGGTGGAAAACACGATCACGTCGTCTAGATACACCAAGCAAGTTTGCCACTTTAGGCCCGAGAGCACGGTGTCCATCAGTCTTTGGAAAGTGGCTGGAGCGGAACACAACCCGAACGGCAACACTTTAAATTCGTACAGTCTATCAGGCGTCACAAAAGCGGTTTTCTTGCGGTCCCGTACATCGACCTCGATCTGCCCATAATCCGCTTTTTAAGTCCATGAATGAAAAATAGCGGGCGTGTCATAGTGTGTCGAGGGACTCGTCAATCCGAGGCAACGGGTAGACGTCTTTTTTTTGTGACCTCGTTGAGTGTGCGGTAGTCAACACAAAACCGTAGTGTCCCATATTTCTGTTTTCACTAAAACGCAGGCGACACCCAGGGGCTATTCGACGGTGCGATGACGTCGTCTTCCAGCATTTGCTCTACTTGCCGCCGTATTGCATCGCGCTCCTTGGGGGCCACACGGTACGAGTTCTGACGGATGGGCCTCGTTGTTTCTTCGGGAAGTATTCGGTGCTTTGTCAGATGCGTCTAACGGACACCTGCTGTGGACGAAAAACTGTCCGCATATTGTTCCAGTAGGTCGAGAAGTGCTCGGGCGCTTTTCGGACGACAGGTTGGTGCTGACGTCTATCGCGAGTTTGGCGCTCGCTGTTGCAGTAGCACCAGTTTGGAGCACGTAACAGCCCTCTGTGTCGTCGACAGCTTCGAAGAAGGCTACAGTAGTCCCTTTAAGGATGTGCTGGCGTTCATTGGCGAAATTGGTGAGCAGTAGATTTCCGCGGCCACAGGACAGTTACACCAGGCCTTTCGCGATGGCAAAGCCCTGGTCGAGGAACAGTGATGTGTGCAGCTCAGCAACGCCATGAGCAGTGCAACGATCGTCGCACGCTACTGCGATGAACGCGCATGATCGTGGCGGCGCACTTACGTGGTCAGCAGCGATACGCAGCGACAGACGTCGGTGCTCGGTAGGCTGTACGGGGGCAGGTTAGTCGAAAGTCTCACTCCTTCCTCACCGATGCCTATAACGGCGTCGTATTCGCGGAAAACATCCATGCCGAAGATTACGTCTTTGCAGCGCCGAGGTAGAATGACGAAAGTGCCAACGAAGTATGAGCCTCCTAGACGAATCCTGGCCGTGCATTTCCCGACTGGTGTGATCAGGTCTCCAGCGGACCGAAACTGAGGCCCGTCCCACGCAGTCTTTACCTTGCGCAAGCGCTCGGCAATTTGCTGGACCACGATGAAGTAATCTGCTCCGGTGTCCAGCGAAGCGGTCACCGCATGCCCATCGATGAAATCCCTCAGCTCAGCACTAGCGCCTTCGTCGGCGTTAAGCGTCGTCGTCGTTGTGTGGTCACACTGTGGAAATAATCTATGGGCGCTTAGTTCTCGTCGTGTGGTAGCGGCACATCCGTTGGTTGACGGCGGCGGCGGTGGAAGGTCTTCCGACCTTCTGCAATCAGCAACCTTTCCTCCCCAGGTCGCTTCGTCTGGTTTCCCCGCCGGGGCTGGAAAATGGGACGTCGGGGCCGTCTCGAGGGGCGCGACGGGTCGGCGGGAGGTTCTGTGCTGGAGACGGTGAGCGGAATCGACGAGTAGGCGACGTGGTGTTGCGTGCAGTGAGGTAGTCGGCGATTTCTGTCGGCCGCTGGCCAAGATGGAGATGAGGAGCAGCCGGAGAGAAGCCACGTAGTCCGATTTCGCGGTAGAGGCACCGTCTGTAGACGTGGCCAGGCTCACCGCAGAGATAGCACAGGGGTTGCCAGTCAGCTGTGCGCCACAAATCCGCTTTGCGAACTCGGGTCGGTTGGAATTTCGGCTGCGAAGGGGGCCAAGACTGCACAGGTGGGGGGTGGCTGACGGAAAGGGACAGTCGGCAAGTTTGGTGGCTGCTGACGCATTGCTGCTCCGTAGCTTGCGGGGCTCTCTTGCACGAGCGGGTCGGGAGGTGAGAATGCTTGGCGCAGCTCTTCGTGCACAATCCTGGCCACGGAGGGTATCGGCGGTGTAGTCGCAATTCCATACTTGCCTAGCTCTTCGCGCATGACCGACCTGATCAGTTCCCGCAAAGAGCTGTCATCGCTCGTCTGGCTGGGAGCGGTTCCGGGAGCGCTGGCGGACCTACGAGAATACTGACAACTTCGCTCCTCCGCAGCCCACTCGATAGCCGCGGCCTCCCTGATGAACTCTTGTACAGTGTGTGGCGGATTTCGGACAAGTCCGGCAAAAAGCTGCTATTTGACGCCGTGCATAAGGCAGGGAAGTTTCCTCGCGTCAGACATGGCTGGATTAGCGCGGCGAAAAAGGCGTGCCATGTCCTCGGCAAACATGGTGACACTCTCGTGGGGTTTCTTTATTCTCGACTGCAGCAACCGCAGCGCGTGATCAGGACGATCCGGGTCGGAAAAAGCTCCCTGAAGCTCCTGGCAGAAGTCGGTCTATGACGTGAATTATCCTCATGGTTCTCGCACCAAATACAAGCACCGTCTTCCAACGAGTAGTATACCTGCCGCTGTTTGAGCGCATCATCCCACTGATTAAAAGTGGCAACACGCTCGAAGTGAGCAACCCAGTCTTCCACGTCCTCGAAGGCATCCCCGTGGAATTTATTGGGTTCGCGAGGGTGGTGAATTACCCCCTGTGGTGTGCCCATAATGGGAGCTTGCGCGGCCTTACGGGTGCGGACGTTGGAAAGGTCCGGTAATTCAGGAGAGAGACCGAGCTGGCGCCGACTCCTCCGAAGGACCGGCGTGTTAATGAGACACTGACTTTCTGGGCTGGCGCCGGACAGGAATCCAGCCAACAGAAAACCCGGCTCCTCCACCAGTGTTACCTCTTAGTAGATGGAGGTGTAAACAGCAGGATGGCGATGTACCTATGGATTAGGCGTAGCGCTACATCGAAGAGTAGAGGTAGCACGGCGAGGCTCAGCGAAGAAGACAGAATGAGTCTGGCGCGTGAGCGGTGGACCCACACATTTACGTCGTCGTCTTCAAACCCCTGGCTTGCCAAGAAGCACAGAACGTAGAACTAACTGGCGATTGAACTCTGCACGGCGATCGCGCACACCGCAAGCAGGGGATCGTGGCTTGACAAATATCCACGTGACAATATAAAGTCTTCCGTAAAGAAAGACGGTCAAGAGGTGTTGGGGTTGCGGTTCTGGTGAAGGAGCAATTG
This sequence comes from Haemaphysalis longicornis, assembly GCA_013339765.2. Classification (NCBI taxonomy): domain Eukaryota; kingdom Metazoa; phylum Arthropoda; class Arachnida; order Ixodida; family Ixodidae; genus Haemaphysalis; species Haemaphysalis longicornis. The sequence goes on from CM023453.1 coordinate 83,108,818, forward strand.
CAAACTTATGTACTGGAACACATTATAAATCTAGAACGTATTCGCCTGAAACTAACTTGCTGGGGGAAATGCTTTATTGTTTACGTTCTCTATAGAACCCCGGATGTCTCGCCTGATTACAAACTCACATGTCCCGACATAAGAACCCCAAGGTATTCCTAATAGGAAATTTCAATCTACCTGGCCTAAATTGAGACCATTTGCACACATGCACTCCGGGCAACAGCGAGTCAATTACTTAAGTGATATCATGCTGTCACATGATATGGTCCAGTTGGTAAAAGAGCCGACTCGCAAGCAGCATAAGAGTAGCTCGATCCTAGACCTGGTGTTGTTGCCGCGGAGTTTTCACGACTTCAGTTTGTCTATTCAGGAACGGCTCTTATAATTACTTCGAAAACATTGTAATTATCATGAATTCACCTTTGGACGGTTCGCAAGAGCGCGTGCACTGTTTTAAAGACTTTTCTGGCTCTAGTGACGCCTCTGTGATCGTACTTCTAGAAACATGCGTTTTGAGGTTCGATAACCCTGACGAATGCGTTCACTGGGGCCAGTTCAAGGCCACTTGCCACTTTTGTATAGACGACTTTGTACCAACAAAACCAAATAAAGTATAGAAGCACACGCCTTGTGTGATGCGAGAGACCCTTCCACTGAACAGTAAGATCAAGCGATAAAAAAAGCGCGTTCTGTATCTGAAGGTACCAGGAAATTGAAAAAGGAACTTGCAAGCGCAGTAACACGCTCTAAATATGACTACTTCAACCTATCGCTGCCAAGCTTTATCAAATACGACCTTGCAGAGAAGGAAAAGCCCATCTCTGAATTAAACATTCCTGATGCCATAAATGCGGCTAATTTCACAGTACTCTTCTTCCCAACCCTGTAATCCAGAAGTTGCAACTATTCACTCATCAGACGCTGACTTTATTTCTTATCACGGTATTGTTTCGATGTTATTGAACTTGAAAACTAAGAGATCATCACGTTCCGATGATATTCCAAATTTCTTCCTCCGCCGATATGCGAGTTTTTAGCAAAACGTCTTGTTATTGCATTCCGTGCTTCCCAAGGTACTGGAACATAGCCCTAGTTGTGCCCTGTATAAAAAAAGTCCGGTTTTCAATAGATAACTACCGACCCATATCTTTAGTGTCAGGGTGTTCGAAAATAATGGAGCCCATTGTTGTTAACCACGAACGATTTTCCGCAACGTAACTCCGTACTAACCCGGCATCAGCACTATACACTCGTTCGCTTCGGTGCTAGATTTTAATGGCGAAATTGATGCAATAGTTTTGGATTTTAGTAACGCTTTCGACAAGGTCCCCATCGCAGTTTAATCATAAAAGTAAGGCCTATTGGACTTTCTAATCATATTGCTTCATGGATAGCGGATTACCTATCTAACCATAAGCAATTTTCCTCGCTCGGCGATGAAAAATCTGAGTTTCTTCCAGTTAGCTCTGGCATTCCCCATGGAAGTGTCTTGGGACCATTGCGTTTCTTACTTTTTATCAATACTATCGTGTATGATGCTGGCCCCGATGTGGAAATGTGGTTATTTGCTGACGACTGTGTCCTATTTTGTAACATCAGCTCTCCAAACGACCAAAAAAACATCTATTGTAAGAGGCCTTCAAGGAGACTTCGCTCACTGATAGAGCGGAGGAGACAGACGCCGTTTATTTGGCGAACGCGCAGCCAAGCAGCACTAGCCCCAGGGATGATAATGATCATGTACGGGTGACGAAGATGAAGTATTACTGAAAAGGATGACAGGTGATGATGATTACACATAAGATCGAAATCTACAATGCTTACACTAATTGCCCCCCCCCTCGAGGAAGGCGGCCGCCCGGCCGCTGGCATTTAGGAAGTGCCAGATTGGAACTTTTTGAGACGGGAGACATGCATAATTTCGGTTCCCCGACAGCGACGGTCTGTGCTGGGAGACACAGGGGTGACGCGATAGTTGACTGGCGACGTCTGCTCCAGAACGGTATAAGGGCCGATGAATCGCCGCAGAAACTTTTCGCATAGCCCAGGCACACGAACGGGAGTCCAGAGTAGAACCTGGTCCCCTGGGCGGAACTGGATACACCGGTGAGAGGCGTCGTACTGGAGCTTGCGGTCCTGCTGGCAGGCTTGCGTGTTTTCACGGGCAATACGGCGGCAGTGGTGAAGGCGAGAGATGAATTCGTCAGACCCGGGGACAAATCCCGTCGCAGGTGCCGAGAACAGACACGTGTCTATGACGAAGGAGGGATCACGGCCATAAACAAGGAAAAACGGAGCGTACCCAGTTGTTCGTTGGCGTGCCGTATTATACGCAAACGTTACGAATGGAAGGATGGCGTCCCAGTTAGTATGGCTTGGTCCGATATACATGGAGATCATATCCGAAGTGTACGGTGGAAGCGTTCCGTGAGGCCGTTTGTTTGGGGATGGTATGAGGACGTCGTTTTGCGGATGGTATTCGATGCACGAAGCAGGTCTGCAATGACGCTTGAAAGAAATGTTTTTCCACGGTCACTTAGTAGAACCCGGGGGGCGCCATGGCGTAAGATCACGTTATGCAAGATAAATTCGGCGACTTCTTGGGAGCAGCGAGAGCGAACAGGGGCCGTCTCTGCATAAAGCGTCAAATGGTCAACAGCGGTCACGATCCAACGGTATCCCGATGAGGTGGATGGTAAAGGGCCGTATAGATCAGTACCCACCACGTCAAAAGGTTCTGCCGGACAAGGAATGGGTTGTAGAAGTCCAGCAGACACCGCTGTAGGGCGTTTGCGATGCTGACGCAATGCACAGGAGCTGACATACTTAGCGACGCACCTTGACATGCCAGGCCAGAAGAAGCGAGCTCGGATCCTATCAAACGTTTTTTGAAAGCCGAGGTGGCCAGCAGCTGGGTCATCGTGAAAGGCTTCTAAAAGCTTTGGCTGCAAAGCCCGTGGAGCTACAGGCACCCATTTTTCTCCAGCAGGGTGATGGTTGACGCGGCAGAGCACACCGTTGCGAAGCGTATACTTTGCAAGCTGGCGTCGTAAACGGCTGTTACGAGGCTGCGTCACCGCAGACAGTGTGTCAGTTATGGTTCGGCAGTGCGGGTCCGCCTGCTGAAAAGACACCAGCTCGGAGCACCTAATGGATGGCGCAGGGTCGATGGGAGCCAAGGATGTAGCTCGTGCAGCGGAGGAAGCATCGCCAGTGGTGTTTGATGTCGACCCGAGGGGACATCATGACAAGGCATCCGTATCAAGGTGTTTCTTGCCTGATTTGTACTGTACAGTGTAGTCGTACTCCTGTAATCGAAAAATCCACCGTCCGAGCCGGCCGGAAAGGTTCTTCAGCGTCGATAACCAGCACAAGGCGTGATGATCGGTCAGTACGGTGAAGTGGCGGCCGTAGAAGTAGGGACGGAATTTTTGTACCGACCAGACGACAGCCAGGCATTCTTGTTCAGCAATGGTGTAGTTCTTCTCTGCGGAACTGAGAGTGGGACTGGCATAGGCCACAACACGCTCTCTAGATTGGTTATCGCGCTGGAGAATAACAGAACCAATTCCGTACCCGCTTGCATCCGTGTGTAATAAGGTTGGTTTGGTGTCGTCGAAATGGGTCAAGACGGGGTCAGAGGTAAGCGGGTCTTTTAAGGCTTGAAATTATTTTTCGCAGTCTTCAGACCATACGAAAGGCGTGCCAGAACGCGACGGTGGCGAAGTTGCGCACGAAACGTCGAAAGTAGGAAGCCAGGCCAAGAAAGCTGCGGAGTGTCTTCTGTTGCTGCGGGCGTGGAAAGCTCATGATTGCGCTAATCTGCTCAGGGTCGGGCCGGACACCTTCTTTGCTCACGACATGGCCAAGGACCTTGATGGACTTGCTGGCAAAATGACATTTTTTGTGTTGAGCTGTAGGCCGGCGCTAGCGAGACAGGTCAGCACTTCATCTAGCCGCTGCAGGTGCTGAGAGAAGGTGGACGAGAAGACAACGATGTCGTCCAGATAGCACAAACAGGTCTTCCACTTTAGGCCACGTAGAACAGTGTCCATGAATAGCTCAAAGGTGGCGGGCGCATTACACAACCCGAATGGCATAACGTTAAACTCGTATAAGCCGTCAGGGGTACAGAACGCTGTTTTCTCCTTATCGGCCTCGTACATTGGTATCTGCCAATACCCTAAACGTAAAGCCATGCTTGAAAAATATTCACCTCCTTGCAAACAATTTAAAGCATCGCCAATCCTTGCATCGGGTAGGCATCTTTCCTGGTAATTTTGTTCAGGGCTCGATAATCCACGCAAAGGCGAACTGACCCATCCTTCTTTCTAACTAATACAACAGGAGAAGACCAGGCACTCGCGGAGGGACGAATTATGTCTCGCTTAAGAGAGAGAGAGAGAGAGAGAGAATACATTTATTGAGCGTCTAAATTGGGAGTGGTTCCTTATTCACTGGAGCCCATATGATGTCATGGCCGCCTGCGCCCGGTTGACCAGCGCTAGCTGGGTCGCGAGTGAGGAGCTGGACATCAAAATCTCCCATTGCTCTCTAAAAGAGGGGGTGGGGGGATGGAGGAGGGGTGGGTTTTCTGAGCTGAAGTCGCACTCCCCAATTATGTGGCGGAGTGATCATGGTTTTTTACAAAATTTGCATTCGGCCGAGTACTGTTCCGGGAACATGAGGTGTAGCCTTGTTGGGTGGGGGAAGGATCCAGATTGAATGAGGCGAAAGACTGTCTGCTGCTCCTTAGAGAGGCTAGGATGAGGTGGAGGGAGTGTCTGTCTTTCTAGCCGGTAGTGCTGCGTGACTTCTCTGAAAGTGATAAGCGGGCAGTACTCCACGCCTTCCTCCGTAGCCTGGGGTGCGAGTGCGCAGGCTTGTTGGTGGGCAAACTCGTTACCCTCCATGGAGGCGTGAGCAGGCGTCCACACCAATTTGATTTTTCTATTTGCTATTTTGTTCTGCAGCAATCTAAGGGTCACTGGTGACACCAATCCTGATTGGTAGTTCCGATATGCTTGCTGCGAGTCGGTGACAATTGTTTGTGCCGGCGTCTGTGTAAGGGCCAGAGCAATTGCCATCTCCTCCGCTTCAGTGATGTCCGTGGTCTTGACTGTTGCGCTTACCTGGAGACTGTTCTTGGTCGATACCACTATTGTTGCGTATGGCTTGCCTCTACAACGGGAGGCGTCCGTGTATACGACTCCGGGGTCTTTTCCAAAGCTCGTGTTGAGCGCTCGAGCTCTCGCTGCTCTTCTCGCCTCGTGATGGGTGGGGTGCATGTTTCTTGGCAGTGGGTGAATAATTAAAGACTGGCGCCAAGAGGTTGGTATCTGTACCTGCGGGATCGCGTCGAGGGCCGCCCACCCTATGTTGAGGAGAATTTTTCGTCCATCTTTAGTTCGGCTGAGTCTGGCCTTTTGACTTGATAGATGACCTTCGATCAATTCTTCTGCGGTGTTGTGTACGCCCATCCTGAGCAGCTTGTCTGTGGACGCGCTCATGGGTAGTCCTATGGCATGCTTGACTGACTTCCGTATGAGTATATTGAGGAAATTTATGTCGCTTTTGTTTAGTAAGAGGTACGGCGTGACGTAGGTTATCCTTGAAATGACGAATGCCTCGACCAAACGCAGGGTATCCGCTTCTTTCATTCCTCTCTTCCTTGTTGACACCCTCCTAATCATGTGCGGTATTTGATCGGTAGTTTGCTTCAGTTTTTTTATGGAGATGTCACTCTTGGTGTCTGCTTGCAGGTGAACTCCTAGGATTTTAATGCTGGGACTAGGAATTATCGCATGTCCCTCTAGTTGGACTTGGATGTCTTCCTTGATGTTCTTCTTGGCTTTCGGGCGGACAACAAGGAGCTCGGACTTTTGTGGCGCACACTGGAGGCCACAGGCCTTGGCATATTGATTTATGACGTCCGTTGCCCTCTGGAGTGTGTCCTGAATATCGCCGAGGGACCCGGTTCCCGTCCAGACGGTGATATCGTCAGCATAGAGAGCATGCCCAAGGTTATCTGTGGCGTCGAGTCTTCTGGGGAGGTCAAGCAAGGCAACATTAAATAACAACGGTGACAGCACAGATCCCTGGGGCGTGCCTCGAGCTCCTAGCTTTATCGGGTCGGATGTGGCATCTCCTATCCTGAGTGCGGCAGTGCGGTCCGAGAGGAAGTTGCAGATGTACTCATACGTCCGCGTTCCGCAGTCCGTAGCATTGAGGTTCCTCAATATACTTGCGTGAGTCACGTTGTCAAACGCGCCCTTGAGATCGAGGGCCAGGATGGCCCGGGGGGAGTGGCGCGTAGCTTGCTTGAGTACCTCCTCCTTGAGTTGAAGGAGTACGTCCTGGGTTCCTAGATGTTTTCGGAACCCAAACATTGTCGTGGGCATTTGCTCTGTGTCGTCCAAATGTTTCTGAAGGCGGCCGAGCACAATCCGCTCCATGACTTTCCCAACACAGGAGGTCAGGGATATTGGTCTTAAATTATCTATGTGGGGAGATTTTCCAGGTTTGGGTATGAATCTTATCTCGGCCGTTTTCCATTGAGCGGGAAGCTGTCCCGTCTCCCAAACAGTGTTGAGATGTTCCAACAGATTTATTAAGGAGTCGTCTCCAAGGTTATTTAGTAGTCTGTAGGTGATGGCATCCGGTCCCGGGGCACTGGACTTCCTGCTCTCGGCTATTGCTGCACGGAGTCCATGGAGGAAAATAGGTCGATCGAGCTCTTCGTTGGGCTTGCCAGAATAGGGTCGGAGTCCTTCTCCAGGTTCCTGTTTTGAGGTACCTGTCTCGGAGGTCCTGCGTTAGCTTCTCGGTGTCGCCTCCGTAGTTGTTAAGCGTGCCAACCATGCTGCGGTTGATCTCGCCCTTACTCGTGAGTGGATCGATTAGATGCCTCAGTAGCTGCCATGTTCTCTTAGTGGACAGAGTGCCTTGGAGGCCGTCGCACAGCTGGAGCCAGTTATCTCTGCACAGAGTGGAGGCGTATTCCGCTGCCGCCTTGTTGATTTCGTTGATTTTTTTTGCGGAGTTTGCGGTTATGTCTCTGTCTTTTCCATCTTTTTGTGAGACATCGCCTCGCTTCCCACAGGTGGAGTAGACGGGCGTCTACACAGGGAGTCTGGTGCGTCGTGACAATAGATTGGGTATGCTTTTTCATGTGGCTCTACTTGTTCCACGGCCCACTGCTCGTAGGTTTGCCTCTCTGGGAATGATGTTTTGAGTTGGTCTTCTCTGAACTTGTCCCAGTTGATTATCTTGACTTTCCCTGTCTTGGCCCTGAAGGAGTTCCCCCGCACAGTGAGTTTGATTATATTGTGATCGGAGCCGAGGTTTACATTTGTGTTTGTCCATGCCACATCTAGCGAGCCAGCCAGCAGTGAAAGATCGGGGGTAGTGTCTCTGGCTGTGCTTGTACCTTGGCGAGTGGGGGTCTGGGGGTCGTTTAGGAGGACTAAGTTGGATTGATCAATGAAGTTGGCAATTTCTTTGCCTCTTTTGGAGCAGAACTTGTATCCCCATAATGTGTGGGGGGCGTTGAAGTCTCCTAATAGAAAGGTGGGCCTGTCTTTGGCAACGCGCATGGTGTCTTGAAAGGTTTCCATAATTTCGGGCTTCCGATTTGAAGGGCGGCAATAAGAGTTGAGAATAAAATGTTTTCAGTGTTGCCGATTTGACAGTTGTGGATTTCCACCAGGGTGTGCTCGCACCCTTTCTGGGCCGTGACATGCTGCGTAGCCGCTATGTTTTTGTGAACAAGAATGGCAGTAGCCCCGCCCGATGGGTCGGTGTATGAGACGTATCCCGGGATTTTGGGTTTGCAGATTGTTTCCTCTTAAGCATATTGTCACGAAGCCAAGGACGACGCAGTTGTCTTGCAGGAGAAACAAGTTTATTGGAGCGAACTTGTGCTCCCCTAACAACTCAAAAGAATACAGAGGCGGCGAAGCAGCGGTCAACAAAGTGACTTGCGTCAGCGAGCGTCGCAGAATCGAATGCTCCGGCGTCCGCACTGCAGGCTTTTTATCTTTCGGCGCGCGTGGTTCTCGAAACGTCGATTCACATCGAGAACATAGTAGATCCAAGAAGATTATTCTGGGCTGTTCACGTTAGATCGGAATGCTCTCCCTATCACGACAGATAACACATGCGGCACAGAAAGAAAGAATGGAACACGCGCTTCCCTTGGCGCAGAGATAACACAGACCGGCGCAGCCGGGCGGTAAAAGCAAAACACAAATAAACAAACCCAATGTATGGTTCGCGGCATTACCCCCCCTCTAAGAGTGCATCGACCCGATGCTAACATAAGCGACAGTCCGAACAAATGAAAATAAAAGTTCGTCATCGTCCGTAGAAAGGTTTTAAGCGAACCACGTGGACGACTTCAGGCCGCGTGCGTCGTCGTGATGTGCCGGAGTCACCATCGGGGATCACTTCGTAGGTAAGTTGGCCAACACGTCGTAGAATCTTGTAGGGTCCAAAATACCGTCGCAGGAGCTTCTCACTGAGTCCGCGTCGTCGGATGGGAGTCCAAACCCACACACGATCCCCTGGTTGGTACTCGGCGTCTCGGCGTCGGAGGTTGTAGCGGCCCGCATCCACCAGCTGCTGGTCCGTTATACGAACTCGAGCGAGCTGGCGGGCCTCCTCCGCACGTTGAAGATATCCGTGGACGTCGGCGTTGAGGTCGTCGTCTTCTACGTGCGGAAGCATGGCGTCGAGCATCGTAGTTGGCCTTCTACCGTAGACAAGCTCGAACGGCGTCAGCTGCGTCGTCTCCTGGATAGCCGTGTTGTACGCAAACGTGACATACGGGAGCACTTCGTCCCAAGTCTTATGTTCAACGTCAACGTACATTGACAGCATATCTGCGATTGTCTTGTTCAGACGTTCTGTTAGTCCGTTCGTTTGGGGGTGGTACGCCGTCGTTCTTCGGTGATCCGTGTTGCTGTAGCGTAATACTCCTTGCATCAGCTCCGCAGTAAATGCCGTTCCGCGGTCGGTGATTAGGACTTCCGGGGCTCCATGTCGCAGCACAACTTGGCTTATAAAGAACTTTGCCACTTCTTGTGCAGTCCCCCTCGGAAGAGCGGCGGTCTCTGCGTAGCGCGTCATGTAGTCTGTCGCTACGACAATCCACTTGTTCTGTGATCGTGACGTAGGGAACGGGCCTAAAAGGTCCATTCCAATCTGTTGAAATGGTCTCGATGGGACGGCGATCGGTTGCAGAAGTCCGGCGGGTCTTGTCGGCGGCGTTTTTCGTCGTTGGCAGTCACGGCAGCTCCGGACGTAGTGGGTGACGTCAGAGGTAAGGCCGGGCCAGTAGTACCTCGCCTTGATTTTTCCAATAGTGCGCGCTGTGCCGAGATGTCCGGAAGACGGGTCGTCGTGGCACGCTTCCAAAATTTCGTCACGAAGGTCCGCGGGGATGACGAGAAGGTAATTCGCTCTTGTTGCGGTGCTGAAATTCTTCTTCACGAGGACGGAGTTTCTCAGGCTGAATGCTGGTAAGCTGCGTTTGAAGGTCCTAGGAACGGCAACGTTGCATCCCTCGAGGTACTCGATTATGACGCGTAAGTCGGGGTCGGCACGCTGCTGGGCGGCTAGGTCGCTCTCCGTCACGATCCCGAAGAACGCGCTGTCTTCGTCAGCGTCTTGTGGTGGTGGGTCGACGGGGGCGCGGGACAGGCAGTCGGCGTCGGAGTGTTTCCTGCCGGATTTATAAACGACTGTAACGTCGAACTCCTGCAGGCGCAAGCTCCACCGCCCAAGACGGCCAGAGGGGTCCTTCAAATTGGCGAGCCAACACAGCGCATGGTGGTCTGTTACAACCTTGAATGGCCTTCCATACACGTATGGGCGAAATTTTGAAATCGCCCATATAATAGCCAGGCACTCTTTCTCAGAGGCAGAATAGTTTTTCTCCTCCTTCGACAGACCACGGCTGGCATAGGCGATTACCCTTTCGCAGCCGCTTTGCTTTTGGACAAGGACGGCACCCAAGCCTATATCACTGGCGTCCGTGTGCATTTCCGTTTCGGCATTTTCGTCGAAATGAGCGAGCACGGGCGGTCTTTGCAGGCGTTTTTGCAGCTCGCAGAATGCTTTTTCTTGGTCGTTTTCCCAGCTAAAAGGGGTGCTATCTTTCGTCAAGCGCGTGAGTGGCTCTGCAATGCGTGCGAAGTTTGCGACGAAGCGCCGGTAGTATGCGCACAGCCCGAGAAATCTTCGCACGCCCTTCTTGTCTTTCGGCCTTGGGAAGTTCGCAATGGCTGAAGTTTTTGCCGGGTCAGGTAGGACTCCCGCGGCGTTGACGACGTGGCCCAAGAACTTGAGTTCCCCGTATGCGAAACGGCACTTTTCAGGCTTCAGTGTCAACCCCGACGTACGAATGGCCTCGAGTACAGACTCCAACCTTGCAAGGTGTTCGTCGAAAGTCCGGGCGAATACCACTACGTCGTCGAGGTATACGAGGCAGGTGTGCCACTTAAGGCCAGCTAGCACAGTGTCCATGACTCTTTGAAACGTCGCTGGTGCTGTGCACAGCCCAAACGGCATCACCTTGAACTCGTATAGGCCGTCTGGGGTTATAAATGCAGTCTTCTCTCGGTCTCTCTCGTCCACTTCAATTTGCCAGTAGCCGGTCTTCAGGTCCATCGATGAGAAGTACTTTGCGTGGCAGAGGTGGTCGAGGGCGTCGTCGATTCGGGGGAGGGGGTACACGTCCTTTTTCGTGATTTTGTTCAGTCGCCGGTAGTCAACACAAAACCTTAATGTGCCGTCTTTTTTCTTTACGAGTACGACGGGCGCAGCCCAGGGGCTTTTCGAGGGCTGTATAATGTCGTCGCTGAGCATGTCGTCGACTTGAGTCCTGGATGGCTTCCCGTTCGTGTGAAGAGACGCGGTACGGTGACTGTCGGGTGGGTCGGGCTCCATCTTCGGTTATTATTCGGTGCTTCGCTAGAGGGGTCTGACGTAGTTTTGCGCTCGACGAAAAACATTCGCTATAGCGACGCAGCAAAGCCAATAACTTGTTCCGTTGTTCTTGCGGTAGCGCCGGATTCACGTCGAAAGGCTGCGGGAGCTTGAAGGTTTCAACGGGTGTGCGCTCAAAGTCGGCGACCGCGATCACGTCACTTGCTTCTTGCGCTTCTTCGAGGAATGCAATTGCCGCGCCCTTGTTTAAATGCTGGTACTCCTCGGTGAAATTCGTAACCAAAATGTGGGATTGGTGTTCCTTGAAGCGCGCAATGCCTCTTGCGACCGACACACCACGGTTGAGAAGCACCCTTTGATCGGTGTCTACGATAGCGTCGACGTCAGGAGCAGCATCTTCACAGTAGACTGCGACCATCAAGCTTGCGCGGGGTGGCAGGGTGACGTGATCATCGGCGATCCTTACAGCTGCACGGATTTCGGGGTTCGATTCCGGCGTCATGGAGTGGTCGGAGGAAAAAGTTATCGACTTCGTCTGCAGATCGATTATTGCGCCGTTGTCCGTCAAAAAGTCAATTCCGAGAATTACGTCGCGGGAGCAGTTGGGCAAAACGACGAACACCGCAGGGTACGTCGTGCCGTCTATGGTGACGCGCGATGTGCACGTTCCACTTGGCGTCACGAGGTGGCCTCCTGCTGTGCGTATGTGCGGACCGTCCCATCTGGTCATAACTTTCTTCAGTTTAGACGCAAATGGTCCGCTCAACACGGAGTAGTCGGCTCCCGTGTCTACGAGGGCGACTACATCAAAGCCGTCGATGGACACCTTGACGTCGGATGCCGCCTTCCTCGAGTTCCGGGTGCGTCGGGGCGTCGCATCTCGGCTTGTGCGTGTTGACGGTCGGGCACTGTGCGTCGTCGTTGTCATCGTCTTCTCAGCGGACGTCTCGGTCCGGTCGGGTGCGCGTCGCGGCGTATAGCTGTCGTCGTGTACGGGAGTCTCGTCAGGTCTGGGTCGGGTCGTCGGGATGAGGGCATGTTGTGAGTCACTGTCTTCCGCGAGTCGTTGCGTCGTTGGAGGGTTTTCATTTTTCCGCGATCGTGCAACTTTACCTCCAGAAGTTGCATCTTTTAGTTTCCCCCGCGTGGGCTGGGGGACCTTCCACGTGAGAACTCAGCATTGCTACGGCGGTTCGGCGACTGGTATGGGTAGGGTGACGGCGAACGGTTGAAACGGGCTGGTCGACGGCTGGTGTTGGACAGGTACTCTTCGATCTCCGATGGGCGCTGGCCAGTTCGGGGGCGGGGTGCGTCGACGGAGAACCCTCGCAAACCGAGCCTCCTGTAGGGGCAGCGACGGTAGACGTGGTCGGCCTCTCCGCAGTGGTAGCACAGCGGACGATTGTCGGACGTTCGCCACACGTCGGTCTTCCTTGGGGCAGGGGGTTGCGCCGCAGGTGGTCGGGCCGGCGAGAGGGGACGACGGTACGGAGCCTCGTGACGATAGGGTGCAGGTGGGCGAGGGCGATGTACAGCAGCCGCGTAGGTCATGGCTTGCGGCTCGCGAGGTGCTACTGGCGTCGTTGAAGTTCCCAGCGCTTGCTGCACTTCTTCTCTAATGACGTCGGTAAGAGAAGCGACTTGTGGTTGCGGCGGCGTCGGGAGCAGTTTCCGCAGCTCCTCCCTCACTATTTCGCGGATAGTGTCGCGTAGTGAGTCGGAGTTGATAGCGCTGGCACCAAGCGTCTCCGAAACCAGCGCATTGATTGGGCGGTCGTACTGCCTCGTTCGGATTTCGAGCGTCTTCTCCATCGCGGCGGCCTCAGACGCGAATTCGGACACGGTCTTGGGGGGGTTGCGAACAAGGCACGCGAAGAGCTCTTGCTTCACACCTCGCATCAGAAACCGTAGTTTCTTTTCTTCCGTCATTCCTGGGTCCGCACGGCGGAAAAGTCGCTTCATTTCCTCGACGAAGATTACGACTCCTTCGTTCGGGTGTTGCGTTCGAGTTTCCAGTAAAATCGCAGCTCGTTCTTTTCTCACCACGGTCGTGAAGGTCTTAAGGAACTCGCTTTTGAATTGCGTCCAGTCGGTCAAGGCGCTCTCGTGGTTTTCAAACCAAGTTCGGGCTGCATCCTCCAAGTAAAAGAAAACATGCCGGAAGGTTTCTTCATCGTCCCACCTGTTGAAGATCCGCACGCGCTCCAGCTTCTCCAACCATTCCTCTGGATCTTCAGCGGGGGCTCCCCGGAACGATGGCGGTTCCCGGGGCTGCTGCAGCATGATTGGCGACGTTGTTTCTTGTACCATGGTGTTGGTTGCAGCGTTCCTTTTCTTGGGCCCTTCTGGCATCAAACCGAACTCGGGCGGTAAATCTTGCAGGCGGGGGCTGGCTCTTGTTGGACTGGCTTGGCGGCTTTTCGAGGTTGTAGTGGGCATGAAGGGTGCGTACCCCGCACCTCCACCAGATGTCACGAAGCCAAGGACGACGCAGTTGTCTTGCAGGAGAAACAAGTTTATTGGAGCGAACTTGTGCTCCCCTAACAACTCAAAAGAATACAGAGGCAGCGAAGCAGCGGTCAACAAAGTGACTTGCGTCAGCGAGCGTCGCAGAATCGAATGCTCCGGCGTCCGCACTGCAGGCTTTTTATCTTTCGGCGCGCGTGGTTCTCGAAACGTCGATTCACATCGAGAACATAGTAGATCCAAGAAGATTATTCTGGGCTGTTCACGTTAGATCGGAATGCTCTCCCTATCACGACAGATAACACATGCGGCACAGAAAGAAAGAATGGAACACGCGCTTCCCTTGGCGCAGAGATAACACAGACCGGCGCAGCCGGGCGGTAAAAGCAAAACACAAATAAACAAACCCAATGTATGGTTCGCGGCAATATCAGACATTCTCTTCAATTATTTTTCGTTCAGACGCCGACACGCGATACGGGCGGCGGCGTATGATGTGAGGACTGTGTCTGTATGCGGTGTGCTGCGGCAGTGGTCTGGCCTAACGTTTTGGAAAAGGAGTAGAAATCAAACGGTGCTTGTCCAGTAAGGCCCATAAGGACTGTGCCTCTGCTTGCGTGACGTCGGGGCCAATGGTGGCGGTCAGCACTGAAGTACAAGTGTCCGAAAAAACGGAACGCGGAAGATCCGACAACGAGCCGATAGGAACAACATCAATGGTCTCTCCCTGATGAGTCGAGGCCACTGTGGTGCCTTCATGCAGCAGGATCAGTTCGGGGCTAGCGTTGGTCACGGGAAGGGTTGCGAACCCATTGCAGAAGCGTATTAGGCACGTAGCTATCACGACTCCTTTAGAGAGTAGGTTGGCACAAGGGACGACTGAAATGTCCCCCTCAATAATGTCGGCCGATCGAACTGTGAGGAGAGTATCCAGTCCTGGAGAAAGAACACAATCTGCAGCCACTATGAGGTTCACTTGAGGCATACTGCAAACACTCGAAACTTGCTCATTGGAGAGTTCAATGTTTGGGCTGTCACAAGAGATGACGGCTGAGGCTGAAGAGAGAAAGTCCCACCTCAAAATTAGCGAATGAGCACACGACGCCAGCACCGCACACGGGATATGATGTCGAAGGCCGTCGACAAGTACGCCCTACCGTGCACCGTCCAGAGGGCTGAATCAAAACAATATTTGCGCCACATATGGTCAGGCCAGAGTAGGGCGTTTGCACTTTACGAAGTCGAGCACACAAGTCTTCATGTATAACTGCAATACTGGCTCCAGTGTCCACAAGAGCATCAACACAAATACCTTCGACGATGACAGATAAAATGTTCGATGGCCGCTGCGGAGGAATTGTACTTTTACCAGGTATAGCAGTTTTCCCTCCAAAAACTGCAGAGGTTAGTTTTCCTGTCGGAGGCCAGCAGCATGAGACGCGGGGCGAAGGGGCGATAGCGAGCGGTTCCAAAAAGGGAGATGGTGAACGGCGCCGCGATGGTCGGGAACTTCCAGGAACGTCCTGTGTGTCCGGGGTCGGCGGAAAAGGACGCGGTGGGGAATGATATGCCCGTTGACGAGAGACATATGGAGATCGGTAGGTGCTGCGGTCCGGTAAAGGCCTGCACGTTCGTCTTGCTGACGGTGTCGACAAAATCGGGCAATATGACCCCTGATACCACAGTAGAAGCAAGTGGGTCGGGGGGGTCGCCAAGGAGCATAGTACTGGCTGTACGGCTCAGGGAATCTCGGAGAAAGGGCAGACAAATGACTGAGCAGGCGCAGGATGCGGGAAGACTGGCTGTAGCGGGCTCATCTCGGCGTACTGAGCCACGTGCTGTGGAGCGGTGTGTTCGGTAGAGGGCCCGCTTTCCATGAGACGCAGTTCTTCTTTAACCAGGTCACGCAAAGTGGCGCCAGAGGAGAACTGGCGATCACCAGAGAGTCCAGAGGTCTTCTGCGCCTGAAGTTCTTCCCTAATGATACTACGTATCAAAGAGCGCAGCTCCGTGTCTGGTGGAAGGCAGGCTGGTGGGGTATCCTGCTGGATGCGAGCGGACTGCAGCGCATCCAAGCGATGGCAAATCGCAACTACGTCGCGTACAGTGGTGGGATTCTGAGCGACGAGAGCATTAAAGGCAAATGTGCTAATGCCTTTCAGAAGGTGCCGGACTTTATCGTTCTCCGACATGTCGTCCTTCGCCTGGCGAGAAAGCGCAAGCACATCCTCAATGTAAAACGTGTAGGTCTCACCTACATGTTGAACGCGCTGGGAGAGTTTCTTCGTGGCGCTCTCCGATCGGCTCGCTGATGTGCCAAAAATCTTGCGAATCTCCTCCGCAAACATATTCCAATCTCCTAGGCGATGTGCGTTGTTATAAAACCACGTCCTAGCCACTTTTTCAAGGCAGAACGGGACATTATAGAGCTTCATAGAGTCATCCCACCGATTAAACGCACTCACTCTGTTGTAATAGTCGAGCCAATCGTCGATGTCTTCACCGCGAAGGCCAGCGAAGGATCTGGGGTCCCGTTGGCGGCTGGTAACGGTACACGCAGGAGGCGCAGAAGCCGTTGCAGGGGCGGTGCGAGTCGGGACGTCCTGCTCCATTGGCCCGGTTGGCATTTGAAGGCGTCTTCCTGAACGTAGTTCCAGGGGTGCGTTAGGAGAGCCAGAGGGCGGGATCGAGGTGCACCTCCACCACGTATAAGAGGCCTTCAAGGAGACTTCGCTCACTGATAGAGCGGAGGAGACAGACGCCGTTTATTTTGCGAACGCGCAGCCAAGCAGCACTATCCTCAGCGATGATAATGATCATGTACATGTGACGAAGATCAAGCATTACTGAAAAGGATGACAGGTGATGATGATTACACATAAGATCGAAATCAGCGAAATATTGTGCCGCCGAGAACTACAATGCTTACACTATAAAAGTCTCAGTAGCATAATTGATTGGGGTTCCCGCTGGGGAATGGTTTGAAACATATGAAAGTCCTAATGCGCAATACACGCACGAAAGCGCTT